>VMDO01030513.1:0-21209 GCA_007922755.1 Pedetes capensis | reverse complement strand
AACCCAAAATATCTACATGCAAAGAAAGCCTATTATATGTGTAAGCATAATTCTAATAATTGTGCAATTTATAAGCTTAAAAATGGAAAAGCTTAGATGACATCAAGCCACTCAGAAACAAACCTTTTGTCTTACTTTTTATTCTTTATCAGTCTGTAATTAGAGAAATTAAATCATTTCCCAATTTATATTGTTTTTAGCAATATATTAATTTTGTATGAGTAATTAGATTCTCTCAAATTGTTTTGAATTTTTACACTAAGAAAAGCATTCATAAATAAGAATCCGCTAATTTATTTATACATATAACAATATATTTTATTTATTTTATAATAAATACTAAGCACTAGTCTAAAATCTAGAAATTGAATAGTAAATAAGGAAGAACCTGTATAATATTCTACTGTCCAGCAAAAGGAATTGAGTGAATTCTTGGTGAGCTATTTATTGTCTAATCTCTAATACTAAGATTTAGAAATTAGCAATTATTGCCAGATGTTCTTCCTAAGCATTCAGATGTATTAACTTTTGAATTCTGACCAAAATCCTAAGCTATAAGTTGCTGTTGTTAGGTCTTGTGGAGTTGGTGTCTGACTCATAGTGATCCTATGTACAACAGACAAAACACTATTGTGTTTCTCTATTATTCCAATGGTTGTTAATTTTGTTTTTATTTTTTGAGGGGGCAGGAAGGGAAGTGGGTTGCCAGGTCCTTCTCCCAAGCCTGTACCACCTAGTGTTCCCAGGCCATCTCCCATCCAAGTACTAACCATGTCCAACTCTGCTTAGCTTGGAACATCTGAGGAGATCAGGCACCACAGTGGTATGGCTGCAGGTGAGGCTATAAGTACAATTACCTTACTAGACAGATCAGGAAATTGAGTTGAAAATGATTATGCAGCTTGTATAAATTACAGAACATCAGAAAGATCAGTCATGGAACATATCCCAAAATATCTTTTAAGTAAAATTGCATTAATAATAATAATAATACATTGGTTGTTCTTCACTAGCAGGTTATAGCCTTCCAAGTTGCTTTTTGTTATTGTGTGGAATATAGTGTGTTTGTCTGTTAGTGAAAGTTGCACTGATTTCTTGTGGTAATTAATTCTGCAAGCATTCTAGGGCAAGTCATGTATTCATGAGTTTGGAATATTAATTATTAATCAAAAGAAGTTTTTGAGGAAGTATCAGTAAAGTAAAAAAGAGATTCTGACCTGATGTTAGTAGGAAATTGAGGAGCATATAAAACTTGTCATCAAAAAGGAAACATGGTATTCTTACAGTATCAATAACAGAAGAGACAAAACTGAAAGAGCAGTGTGTCTCTGAACTGAGGTTTTACAAATGAAACTGTGTGTGTGTGTGTGTGTGTGTGTGTGTGTGTGTGTGTGTCTTTTTCATATGTATGATTTACATATATGTGTGTATATAAATGTGTGCATATATACATATATATGTGTGTATCACACACACACACACGCACGCACACGCACACACACACGCACGCACACACACACACACAAAAGATAAAATTACTGAGTTTCTTCCTGACTATGATCAAGATATATTTTCAGGTTCTATAGTTTTCCAAGAATAAGTCAGTTTGGGTTTCAGGGTATTAAGTAGAAATATTAAAACCTTTCTAGTTATTTGTTTTTCACTGTCTTAGTTCTTTTTTTCTGCTTAACAATAGACTGACCTTTAATCAAGTGATAATGTAGCTGCTGTCAAAGGTAGAGACCAAAGCACTTACACCACTCTCAAGATTGCTTCTGGTATGAAAACTGTAGACAATGATCCTTCACAGGTCATAAATGCACAAAGGACAAAAATATTGCACCCAAGAGACCTTACAAAAGAAAATAATACAAAAGATACAAAAGAAAATGGAAAAAAGTGAGGAGGACCTCTGAGACCCTGTCGCTCCTGTGGAGAGAAGAGGAGGCAACATGATGAAAATGGAGATGATTATGGTGATAGTGGTGATGAAGAGACAACCATAATAACAATACCAACAAGGAAATGAGATGCCCTCTTTATAGCTAATGATGATATTTAAAAGCCAGATGAAATACTATTTTCATAAATCTTCTGATATATTTAAAAGAATAGTGATAAATTACTGAGCCATCTTGAGGAGATGACTAGGTCCCAGCAGCATGACAACACATGGGACCACCTTTCCTTGGAGTTATTTAACAATCTCAAAAATAAAGCTGAGTGACTATTTTGTGTTTTGATACCCCATGGGGACTTGGGTGCCCAAAGGTTTTGATAAAGTTTGAAAATCTGAATAAAACACCCTGTAGATTCAATTTCCAAAGGGCCACTCAAGATTTTTAATGAACTTGAAGTAAACCAACTTCTACCTGACTTTCTGAATAGTTAGTTGCATGTCTTTTGCATAACCAGGACGAACCTAAAAGACTTGAAACAGGATTAAAAGGATCTCTTATTATGAGTGTCCTCCAACACCTAGAAAAAGCAAGACAAGATAAAATTATCTAAGATGCAAAATATTTATTCTAATTATTTTTCATACTTAGTGGCTAATATACAATCAAAGACAGTCAGATATATGTACAGAAAAGAAAACATGAGTACCAGCAAATAAATACCCTCCCCCCAAAAATACTCATAGGTACTACACATATTTGAATTATTAGACACATATTTCAAAATCAAACAAATTTATTACAAATATGAATGGAGATATAAGTGAAGTTTAAGTACTCAACAGGTAACCAAAAATAATTTTTAAAAATTTGCTTACATGATTTGAAAACAATAACAATAAAAGTAAATAAATAAATTGACCTGAATTGGTAGTCAATGGCCTAGTTTAACAGCAGATTAAAAATGAAAGGATACAAAAAAGTCTCATGGAAAGTCACCAGTTATTTATTTATTTATTTATTTATTTATTTATTTATTTATTTTGCAGTACTCAAGGGTTGAATCCAGGACTTCACACATACTTTGCAAGTACTCTACAACTGAGCTGTATCTCTACCCCCTTTTTAATTTTTTCTTTTGAGACAGGGTTTCACTAAGCTATGTAAACTTTCTTTAGCTTCCAGTTTGTCATCCTCCTGACTCAGCCTCCCATGTCATGGGGATTAAAGATATGCGTTGTCATGTCCAGATAAAATCATGAGTTATTAAGAGTTGTAGATCCAATCCTATTAAGCTAGAGGAATGGATAGTGATGGATACAAAGCATAGAATTGGAAAATCTAGAAAATAAATTTAGTGGATAAAAATAAATCTAATTATAATATTAAAAGAGAAGAACTGTTATTTATGGATGACATATTCAATTATGTGGGAAATCCAATTGAATCAATGAATGAAACAACAATAATGTGGCATAGTCTTGGACACAAAATCAATATATGAAACTAAGAGCTATACTGTATTAGCTATGATCAAAAAAGAATAATGGAAAAGAAATGTTCACATAAAGCAAAACCCTTACGCTGTAAAATTGACTTGATAAGCATAGCATTATAATTGTGGATGTTAACATAACATTTTGTTTGTAAAATCAGCTCTGGGAAAAAACATTCTTCCATAGACATACATACAACTTTTAATACTTCAAATAGAGAATAAGTATGTTTTGTTTGTATATCCATGGAGCACTGACAAAAATCTGTAAAATTTAAGCAAAAAAAGTAGTGAATTTACAGACTATAGTTTGTGTATACTGCAACAACACTGAAATAAATTTTGCAAATTTATTTTCAAAATCACTTTTTGGAAATAAATACTTGTAAAAGTACTTAAAATAACAGACAAATAAAAATTTGAAACTAAAAATCAGGAAGTGACAGAGATTCATTAACAAAATCTATGGGAAAATAACTCTGATTTTCTGAAATAAAAATAAATCTTTAAACACAAATGCATTTATCACCAAAGGCAAAAAAGTAACACTTAACACTATAGGAACTGAAGGTTTCTAATCTGATTTTTAATGAACTTTTTGAAGAGTTATGTTCACAGAAATATTAAGAATTTACAGCAATATCTCATATACATCTTGTCCACGTATATGCATAAGCTCCACCTACCAACATTCTCTAAGAGTGGCACATTTGTTACAACTGATACATCTACATTGACATATTATCACCAAGAACATGATTTAAATTGTGTTCACTCTTGGTGTTGTACATTCTCTGGATCTTGACAAGTGCATAATGACATGTATCCATCATTATAACAAAATACACTGTAGTTTTCCTGCCCTAAAAATCTTCTGTGGTCTGCCTACTCATTCTTCTCTTCCCTTTTACCCCTGACAACCACTGATTTTTTACTTTCTGTATAGTCTTGCCTTTTCTAGAATATCATATGTTGGAATCATATAGTATGTAGCTTTTACATTGGTTTATTTTAGTAATTTGCGTTTATATCTCTTGATAGCTCACTCTCTATTGTTACTGTTGTTGTTAGGGGCCATCAGGTCTGGTCTAACTCACAGTGACCCTATGTACAACATTCCCTGACACTGTGCCATGCCGGGCACTATATCAGTGCTTCTCTGCTATTCATAGGATATTTGATGGCTGATTGTTTTTGGATTGGGATTGCTTAGCAAGTGGGCTGCCCAGTCTTTCTCCCATTTTTTGTGATGCTGGGGATTGAACCCAGGGCTTCAGAGAGCACATAGTAGTGCTCCTCCAACTGAGCTAAACCCCAGTCCACTCATTTTTATTAGCACTTAATAATATTCCATTCTCTGTGCTGCAGTTTGGGAGATTATGAATTATCATTGTTGTTTTTTGCCATGGAGTCGATATCTGACTCATAGCCACCCTACATACAAGAGGCAAAATACTATTGCTACTGCTTCTCTGCTATTCATAGGGTTTTCAATGGCTGATTATGTTTTGGAAGTGGGTTGCTGGGTGTTTCTCCCAAGCCTACAACACCTGGTGTTCCCAGGTGGACTCCCATCCAAGTACTAACCAGTCCTGACCCTTCTTAGCTTCAGAAATCTGATGGGATCTGATGCCACAGGGTTATGGCTGCAGGCTATCAGTGAACAGCTTGTTGTTGTTATTGTTGTTAGTTGCTGTGGAGTCATGTCTGACTCATAGGTACTCTCATAGGACTTTCAATGGCTGACTGTTTCAGGATTGCCTTGGAAATGGATTGCCACATCCTTCTCCCATTTATTCAGGGCAGGGAATTGAACCCAGGACCTCAGAGACTGCAGAGCAGCATTCTACCAACTGGGCTAAATCCCAGCACAGATTATGAATAAACAGGCCATAAACATAACACGTGTGTGTGTGTGTTTATGAGTTTTCAACAAAGTTGCATAATTGTTAGATCATCATCTAAAGTAATTTTAAGCACCATATTCAGGATAAATTCTTTATAGAGTTTTCTTCAATTAATAGAGAAAGCATCTGGGGAAAGCAGCATTTTGGAAGCATGTTCATGGAAAGAAACTAAAACATTCCCTTAGAAAATAGAGTGGCTGGGAGTGGTGATACTCACCTGTAGTCCCAGTTACACATGAGAGTAAGGCAGGAGTATCTCTAGATTCAGGCCAGAGTCAGCTTTGCATAACTTAACAAGATCCTGTCTCAAAATTAATAATAATAATAATAATAATAAGAAGAAGAAGAAGAAGAAGAAGAAGAAGAAGAAGAAGCAGCAGCAGCAGCAGCAGCAGCAGCAGCAGCAGCAAGGAGTGCAGCCTAGTGGTTGAGCACTTACAAAATATGTTCACAGCATTGGGTTCAATTCCCAAGTACCACAAAAATAAATAAATGAATTAGAGAGAAAAGAAGAAAGAAAAAGAGAAAGAAAGGAAGGAAGAGAGAAAAAGAAAGGAATAAGGAAAGAAGGAAAGAAAGAAAAAAGGAAGGAAGGAGACAAGGAAAGAAAGAAAAGAAGACAAGAAAAGAAAGAATAAGACAAAAAGAAAGGTAGGAAGAAAGAAACAGAAAAGAAAAGAAAATAGATACTACCTGGTATAATATGTTTCAAGGCATTTTGTTCCATCCTGCCTTTTAATAGCTTGTTATTGAAATGGTTTCTTGGTAATTTTAATTCCTCATTTACTTAGAACTTTCCTATATTCTAATAAGGTGAGATATTAAATGTATGTCAAAATTTGAGATCTTTTTACATAATGAGGATTTTTTCAGATATCTAGATAGCTATTACCTCCTTGCTGGGATTTAGATCAGCTGGTAGAGCGCTGCACTGCAGTCTCTGAGGTCCCAAGTTCAATTCCTAGCACCGCAAAAATGGGAGAAGGGCCTGGCAATCCACTCCCAAGGCCATCCCGAAGCAGCCATTGAAAACCCTATGAGGATCGCTGTGAGTTGGATACCGACTCGATAGCACCTAACAACAACAAGAAGTACCTCCTTATAAGCAAACAAATGAACAAAAAAATATAATTTTACCTTTGCTAATTTATTATTGCCTGCAGCCATAGCCCTGTGGCATCCGATCCCATTTGATCTCGGAAGCTAAGCAGGGTCGGGCCTGATTAGCACCTGGATGGGAGACCACCTGGGAACACCAGAAGCTGTAGGCTTGGGAGAAGGACCTGGCAACCCTCTCCTAAAAATCAATCTGCCATTGAAAACCCTATGCACAGCAGAGAAGCACTGACAATAGTGTTTCCCGTTGTACAGAGGGTCGCTATGAGTCGGATACTGACTCGATGGCACCTAACAACAACAACAATTTATTATTATTATTACTCTAGTGTTGGACCTGACTCAACAGCACCTAAAAACAACAACAGTTGGCTATTTAGTTTTCTTTCTTGTATTTCTTTTGTAAACATAGAATTATCAGCTCTTCATACAAATGGTTTCCATAAAGAGATATTCATGTTTTAGGCTTCAATACAATCCATGTAACTGTGCAATAGTTTGTGTGAGTAAGGTGATGAAACAGAGCCAAAGAAAAACACTCTGTAAAGGAAAGAATCTAATGAAAATTTCCCTATTTTGGCAAACTACTTTAACCAAGTTCTGAACCTAAATAAATATTACTCATCTTTTCAGTGGACTATGTGATTTCTCAAAGTATAGAAAGATCACAGTTATTTAATTGATGGAATCATTGCAGCTTTACAATTTTTGCTGCTTTTAGTATTATTAAGAATAATCTGAATGACCATAAGAATCTGGTCATTTTTGCCAGAGCCAGCAAAGCAGGCAAATTTATGAACATAATTACCTATGAGTTTTTATGTATATTATCTAGTTTCAATGCAGAGAAAATGTATCATTTTCAAAATGTTGTCTACTACCTTTAGTGTTTTCAACATTTTATCTAAATAATGTGCCAACTGCCTCCTCTTTTTGCAGTCAACCTTCACATGCATAAAGGTCAATGCTTTGTATTGACAAAATTTCCTCTCCAGGCAGTGCAATTTGAAGCAACCAGCAAAGCAAAAACTTTACCTAGGTACAGCACTCCCAGTCCTTCTTATCAACGAGTGTTAAGCGAAAAAAAAAAGATGAAAAGTGTTAATAGAATGTGGCAAGTAGTACTATGGGAAAACTTTTTTTTTTGTAATATTTGGGGGTTGAACCCAGGTCCTTGCACATGCTTATGCAAATGCTCTGCTAACTGGGCTGCATCCCGAGCCCATTTTTCTATTTTTTTAAATCCTTGAGACAGGGTCTTGCTAAGTTACCTCTGGCTTCTTCTGGGCCCAAACTTGCGATCCTCCTGCATCCATATCCCAAGTTGTTGGGATTTTAGTCATGAGCCACTGTGCCTTGCTATAAGAAAACTTTCTACAGCTTCTCTTCTTAAACTACACTGCATTTCAAAATATATGAAAGACAATGTTTTAGTAATTAAATTGAGAATGCAGAAAACCAGTAAATTCATAATATATGCTCACATTGTTCCTAGTTTGTGTAGCTACAGATTGGAAAACAGATATGAATTGATTTATATATTCTTGCTTTGAAATAGAATAATTCAGTATTGACTTACTGAGCAACAATGAAAGACTAGGTTAGGTTAGAATCTGGAATACCTGAGAATCCTGATATTATTCTAGTTGAATCAGCATTTTATGCATTCATATATTTTCTGGAGATCAAACAAAAAATACATAAAGAAGAATAGCACTTGTTTACCTTCTGAGTAGGCCCACATTAATAGTATTTTTAAACTGTAGAGTGCATTTATCTCTATTGATATACTATTAACACTACATCTTCTTTATTTCCTATGCGTTCATGAGTGACAATGGAACTGAGTCATAAAGTGGAACAAGGGAAAAAGATGACTAAAGAATGGAGTCACATAAATAGAAAGATGAAGAGGGTATGTTTGGTGGAGTTCCAAAAAAATTCAGGAGTCAGGAAAGGAGAAATATCAGGAGACACAAAAGATGCTCTGTAAGTACAAAAACTAGACAGAGACATATGTTGTATAGATCAGTTTATAAGCAATGTTTAGAATATAAAAACTACTCACAGACATGAGTACATAATGTCAATATCCAGGTGGTAAGGGCTGAGAGCATGAAAATTCAGGGTAGAGACATTAACTCAGACTAGAGATTAGGTGTCTTGTCTCCTATCTATTATTTGTTATGATGATGTTGTTAGGTACCATCAAGTTGAGTCCAACTCATAGTGACCCTATGTACAACAGATAAAACACTACCTGACACCGTGCCATACCAGGCACTATGTTAGTGCTTCTCTGCTATTTGTAGGGTTTTCGTTCACTGATTGTTTGGGGACTGGGCTGTTGGGTCCTTTTCCCAAGCCTACAGCACCCAGGCAGTCTCCCATCCAAGAACTAACCAGACCTGACCCTGCTTATCTTCTCAGATCTAATGAAATTGGAAGCCAGGGGGGTATAGCTGCAGGCATTATTTATTATGAAGGGTGAAAATTAACATAGATTGTTGTTATATCCAAATTCCTAGGTAAATCAAAGAGCATATGTGGCTAAAATTGACTAAAAGAGGTGAGGATGTTTCGATTTCAAATAACAAATTGGGAAATGTGAACCTATCAAACAAAGTTCTCTTCTGACAGCTCTCCCTAACCATTGTAAGAGGTAGAAAATATTCATTGTTGTTTGAATCTCTTCTTTTCCTTCTCTCTCTGCATTTTTATCTGTCAGTATCCTTGAGAAAGCAGTCTTTTACATTTTCATTTTGAGAAAAAATGAAAGTACGACTATGGTAGATATGTACATTTGTTTAACTATTATTGAATATAGAGTAACTGAAGATGTGGTAGAAATGCAGTAATGTAGAGTACTAGACTGAAAGCAATAGGAAACAAGGTTATCTTTCAGTCTTACAAAGGGACTATAAGCATAGCTTCCTCCAGGATTAAGTGATAATTCCAAATGCTTTTACAGTTTTAAGTAATATCCTAACCATTTCTTATATTAGCTCACTGCTCACAACTGCTCCATAACAAAGTATTCTTATCAATTTTTATATGTGAGGAAACTGAAAATCAGAGGATTTAAATAACAATATCACAAGTTAATAAGTATATGATAAAAATTTAAGTCCAGTCAAGCTCCTGTGTCTATGAATTTATCTATGATACCTCATATTTGTGAATCTACATATCATTGCTCTTCTAGGTAATTCTGGTTCCATATTAATTTGCATTTAGAAAGAAGATTTAAAAGGTTGGAGAGCAGTTCAAGAAAGGATCATAGAAGAAATATAGCTACATTTTGAATAACGGATAGGATCCAGACAGGCAAAGTAAGTGTATCTTGCCACAGCCTACTGATCCATAAAATCAGGAAGAGATGGAAACATAGATTAAACAGGTAGAAGTAGCAGAATAGAGATAAAAATGGGTCTTGACTTGCTGCTTGGATACATAGTAGATACTTACAAAATACCTGGAATGACCACTCCAAAAAACTGAGGTTATTCTGAGATTACTATATATATGACTGTTCCAGGTAACCAGGGCTGGGATTTAGCTCACTTGGTAGAGCACTGCTCTGCAGTCTCTGAGGTCTCAAGTTCTATTCCCAGCATCACAAAAGTGGAAGAAGGATGTGGCAATACACTCCTGAGCCAATCCTGAAACAATCAGCTATTGTAAACCCTGTGAGGGTTGCTATGAGGGTTGCCTGAGGGAGTCAGACAGGACTCAGTGGCACCTAACATCAACAACAAAAACAACATTCCAGGTAACAAAGGAAAAGGGAGTAGAGGGAGATAGAAAGGGAGGAAGCGATAAGAAAAAAGAGAAAGAACGAGAGAGAGAGCAAGAGAAAAAAATATGTTAAATATGGCAGAAGGGACTGATGAATAGAGAAGATACTATCACAGGTTGCTTAAATCCTTTGTCTAATTAAATCTGATGAGGCAAGTATTGTCTCCTAATTTTACATTTGAGAAAAATTGGACTGAAAAATTGTACATAATTTGTACAGCACTTTGAAACTAGCAAGAAATAGAACTGTAATTCAAATTTAGGTAAAATAAAGGCTGAACAAAGCCAGGTGGGGTAGTGCATGCCTGTAATCCCAGCACTCAGGAGGCTGAGCCAGGAGGATGGCTACAAGTTTGAGGCCAGCCTGGTCGACTCAGCAAGTTCCAGCAAGTTGAGGCCCTGTCTCAAAACATAAAACGAAACAAAACAAGAAGAACAGCAACAACAGAAAAGCTAAACCACTATGTGTTTTCTGCTGGAGAGGGAATGATGAATAGTAAATAGAAGGTTCAATTTAAAGTGAAAAATTGCAGTACAGTAAAGGCATGTCACAGTCAACCTAGGTGAATATCTGTCATGCTGATAAGCAAATCATACTTTTATTAATTACCAAATATTTGTGATAGAATGTACAATGTCATGGTGGCAGAAAACTATGGAATTGACACAGTATTAGAAAATATAATGAAGTACTTTATTTAGAAAAATTATTGTGATAATGCAAATTCTAGGAAGATGGTAGAATAAGAAGCACCAAGAATCTGTCTCCCCAACTTTGTTATAACTGCACTGGCAGAATTTGTCTAATGTAACTGTTAGGGTAATGTAGAGTTTATTCATGCTTTTCAACTTTCAGGAGAAATTTCGGCTCTTGGTATAATAACAACTGCCTGTTCCCCTTGCCACTACTAACAGTTGTGGATGTTTACCTGGAGCAGTTTGCATACAAATTGTAGGAGCCAGAGTGGTTAAAAATAACACTATCCCCCAAATATTGGGGATCTGTGTTATCAGTACCACTCATTACTACTTTTGAATACAGAAGTACAAAGAGTCAGCAACCACTGGTGTTGCACCTCCCTCACTGTACTAAAATGATTTTTAAGATAATAAAAAACAACTGCTTATATGGGAAAAATTAGAAAGTGATCAAAGTGATCATGTATACCCAGGGAAGGGTACAGGCTCAGAACAAACCTGAAAAGGTCTTAAATTTACATCTCAGGATACTCTTTGGCACTAAGACTGCCTACAACAATAAAAAAATAAACAAATAATAATAATGATGATGATAATAATAATAATAATAATAATCCCTTAGAAAGGGAGGTGAATCTAATTTCGAGACTTACTATCTTATTAGATTTAAGTATATACTTTTGAACAGCAACAATAAAGAGAAAATCATAAGGTATACAAAGAGAGAGGAAGGTATTGCTTATTCAAAAGTGAAAAAAACAACAAAAATTGAAAAATACCTGATGACAGGTTGATTAAACAAAGACTTTAAAAGAACTGTATTAAATATCATCAAAGAACTTAAGGAAGATTACAGGAATTCCACGAAAAAGGTATGAATAAAATGGGTAATCAATAAAGGGGTAGAAAACTTTTGAAATAACTAAGAGCAAACTCAGGAGCTGAAAGTACAATACCTGAAATAAAAGATTCACCAGAGAAATTCAAAGGCAAATTTGAATAGGTACAAAAAAGGCTCAGCAAACTTAGAAATAGGACAATGGGAATTATATAAAGAAACGTAAAAGATTAAAGGACAATCCACACAGCCTAAAGGACACATAGGTCATTATCAAGTGAACCAACATATGCATTTGGGATTAAAAAAAAGGAAGGAGCAGAGCATGTTTCAAGAAATAATGGCTGAAAACTTTCTCATTTTATGAAAGACATGAATATAATTTTCCAAGAATCGCAATGAACTCCAGGTAGAAGGAACTAAAAATGACCCCCACCAAGACACATTGCAATGAATTTTGTAAAGAGAAAGATATTTAGAGAATCTTGAAACAAGCAAGAGAGAAGCCACATATCACATACAGTGGATCCTTAATAAGATCACCAGCAGATTTCTGATCAGAATCTTTGGAGGGCAGAAAACAGTGGGCCAGTACACTCAAACAGAGGAAAATCTGTCAAGCAAGAGTAGTACATTTGTCAAACTGTCCTTATAGTCCTTTAAAAGTGAAGTCGAAATTAATATGTTCCCAGACTATCAAATGCTGAGGGAGTACCTTACCATTAGAATTGTACTTCAAAAAATGTTGAAAGGATTCCTACAAGATGAAATGAAATAACACCAGACAATAACTTCAAGTTTTTTAGAAGTAAATATTTCGATAAAGGTAAATACATAGGCAATTATAAATACTAGTATTATTGTAAGAAGAGCTTTTAACTCTACTTTTTGTTTTACAAATGATTTAATCAATACATTAAATATTACATTGAAATTATTAGTTTTAAAGCTAGTATTATTGTGGATTTGTTTTATAATGCCACGAATTTTTCCTATGTAATTTAAGAGGCTATGGCTTATAGCTGTACCACCCTGGCGTCTGATCTCATCAGATCTCAGAAATTAAGCAGAGTCAGACTTGGGTAGTATTAGGATGGGAAATTGCCTGAGGATACTGGGTGTTATAGGCTTAGAAGAAGGACCCAGCAGCCCACTTCAGAAATAATCAGCAATTGAAAACGCTCTGAATAGCACAGAAGCACTGACAATGGTTCTGGGCATGGCACAGTGTCCAGGAATGTTTTGTTCTGCTATACATAGAGTTGTTACACGTTGGACATGACTCAAAGGCATCTAACAATAACAAAAAAAAAAAAAAAACACAGTGAAATGTATAGTTAGTTTATCTAGAAGCAGATAATCTATGATGATGACAATTTCCACCATCAGCAACTGAAAGAAGTGGAAATGGAAGTTTGAAGGAGCAAAGCTTTTTAATTATTGAAGGTAAATTGGTATAGATTCAAATTAGAATATTATAACTTTAGTATGTTCAGTATAATCCTCATAATAATCACAAACAAAAGAAGCATAGAATAAATACAAAAGGACTGGGTAAGAAATTTAAAGATTTCATTATGAAAAGTTTAATTGTACTGACAACAAATTAGATAACCTAAATTAGCTAAATACAATAGAAGACAGAAATACAGGAAATGAGGGATAAAAATTCTAACATATATATATATATATATATAAACCAAATAGGACAGAACTACATCCTTCCTTATCAGAAATTGCTTTAAATATTAATGGATTGAACTCTGCAAGCCACTGACAGAGACTGGGAGAGTTATAAAAACATACAATCCAAGTGCATGTTGTTCACATGAGACTCACTTTGAAATCAAAGATACAAAAATGCCCTTTCATTTTATATTGAAAATGAAAAAGTGGAAAGATATATTCTATACCAATTAAAATTAAAATATGTATGGTTATTCTAATATCATACATAATAGACTGTATTTTAAAAATACTTAGAAGAAGCTGATGAGAACATTATATATTTACAAGAGATATAATTCAGCAAGAAGATATAACAATTATAACATTTATACAACTGAATGATTGAAAACTCTGAAGCAAATCCTGATAGAGTGGAATGGAGAAATGGACAGTGCTTAAATAATAGTTGGTTTTTCAATGTTCCACTCCCAATAATGAACAAAATAAGAAAGATAGAATATAAAGATGAAGATAGCACACTTAGTAAACCAACTAGATCTAATACATATATGTGGAACACTCAACAAAAATGCAATTACTATATGGGATATTTTCCAGGAGATACCATAGGTTATGCTGCACGTTAAGTCACAATAGATCTTTAAAGATGATATCATACAAAATATTTTCCATTACCAAAATAGGATGAAATTACAATCGATAATAAAAGTAAAACTGGAAACTTCACAAATCTGTGGAAATTAAAAAACACACTCTTAACCAGACAATCAAAACAAAAAACAGAGATGTTACATAAAACTTAGAGAAGAATAAACTCAAAATTAAACTAAAAATGAGCATTTACAGCTATAAAATTAAAGCATTTTTAAGAGAAAAATTATAGAGGTAAATGATTATTCTTAGAAAAAAGAGGAATATTTCAAATCAACAGCCTTATTTTACAACTTAAGGAACTAGGTAAATAACAAGCTAAATCCAAAGTTAGTAGAGAGCAGAAAATACAAAGATTAGAGAGGAGTAAAATAGAAAAACAATAGAAAGATGGAATAAAACCAAAATTGGATCTATGATAAAGTCAACAAAAGTTATAAACGTTTAGCTAGAATACTCTCATTGAATTCAGAAAATGAAGTACTAACAATACCATTCATTCTACAGGAAAAGTAATAAAAGTGTAACATGAACATTTATGGGCTGAGATTTAACTCAGCTGGTAGAGCATTGCTCTTTACTCTCTGGGGACTTGGTTTCCATCCCCACCACAGCATAAACAGGAGAAGGACATGGCAATCAACTCCCAAAGCAGTCCCCATGCAGTCAGCCATTGAAAACCCTATACGGGTGGCTATAAGTTGATCCTAATTGATGGCACTTGACAACAACAACATGAACACTTATACATCAACAAATTAGATAACCTAGATAAAATGAACAAATTCCATAGAGACAAAAAACTTCCTGAGACTACTTTGTAAAGAAATAGAATATCTGAACAGATCTGTAACATAAGAAAATTGAGAAAATTTCTCTACTGAATGAAGGCCTAAATTTGAAGGCTTCACTGGTGAATTCCAACAAACATTTAAAGAAATAATACTGATCTTCAAACTTTGCCAAAAAACTGATGAAAACAGAATAGGCAAGTCTTATCTTGATATCAAAGCTAGACCAAGACTGTATAAGAAAACTGCAAATGGATACTCCTTATGAATATTGATGCAAAAATACTCACAAAAACACTATCAAATCAAATTCAGAAGCATATTAAAAAGATTACACAACATGTTCATGTAGGATTTATTACTGGTATGCAAGGATATTATAATATGTGAAAATGGATGAATGTAATACAGAACATTAGCAGAAAGAAGGAAAAAATTACATGACCATCTCAATAGACACAAAAAAAGTATTTGAGGGTGGGCATGGTGGCACATGTCTGTAATCCCAGCAACTCAGAAACTAGAAGCAGGAGGATTGCAAGTTCGAGGTTAGAGACAGCCTAAGTAATTTAGTGAGACCCGGTCTCATCATGACAAAACTTAAAAAGAGGGTTGGGGGTGCAGCTTAGTTGTGGAGTACTTGTAAAAGTGAAAAGCCCTAGATTCAACCCCCAAATCCCAAAACAAAAAAAAATAATTCAACAAACTAAAAATGGATGAGACTACTTCAACATACTAAAAGTCATATAGAAACCCAGCAAATATGAAACTTAATGGTAGAAAACTAAAGCTTTTTTTTTTTTCTAAGATCAGGAAAAAGGCAAAATACCCACTTTTACCACTTCTACTTAATATAGTACTAGAAGTTCTAAACAGAACATTTAGGACAGAAAAAAAATGAAGAAACATACAAAATGGAAAGGAATAAGTAAAATGCTATCTGCTCACAGGTAATATGTTGTTGTTAGGTGTTGTGGAGTCAGGTCTGACTCATAGCAACCATCATAGGGTTTTCAATGGCTGATTATTTCAAATTGTTTCGGGAATGGATGGCCACATCCTTCTCCCCTAATATGATATTATATGTAGAAAATATTGAAGATTCCATGAAAAATTATTAGGACTATTCCATGAATTCAGGAAGGAAACTGGATATAAACTCAATATGAAATAATCAAGTATATTTCCATACATTAACTATAAAAAAATCTGAAGAAGAAATTACAAAAAAATTCAATTCATAATAGATGCTAGCAGAATTACAATGCATGAAGATTAAGTACACGAAAGACTTGTATGATAAAATCTACAAACTGTTGCTGAAAAAAAAATACAGAAGACAAATAAGTAGAAACACATATCAGATGTATGGATCTTAATATTCTAAAGATTGTTAAAGTGATCTAAATATTCAAAGTAATCCTTTTCAAAACTTTAATGATGCCTTAAAAAAGTTCAAAGTAATTTGAAATTTCAAGGGATCCCAAATAGCCAAAGCAATCTTGAAAAAAAGAACAAAGCTGGAGGATTCACACTTCCTGATTTTAAAACATACTATTGTTAAGTGCTATTGAGTCAGGTCCAACTCACAAAATCATAATCAAAACATTGTGGTACTGATAGACTTACAAACAAGTAGAACAGAATAGAGACCCTAGAAATAAATTCTCACATATGTTGTTGTTCTCAGGTGACATTATGTTGGGTCTACTTCATAATGACACTCTGTACAGGCGAATGAAACACTCCCCAATTCTGTGCCAGGCACACAATCTTATTTATGTTTAAGCCCATAGTTACAGACACTGTGTGAATCTATATAGTGGAGGGTTTTCCCTTTTTTTGTTGACCTGCCACTCTCCCAAACATGATGTCCTTCTGCAGGAATTGGTCCCTCCTGACTACATGTCCAAAATTAGTAAGATGAAGTCTAGCCATCCTTGCTTCCAAGAAGCACTCTGGTTGCACTTCTAGGACAGATCTGTTGGTTCTTTTGGCAGTCCATAGTATATCCAATATTCATCTCTGGCACCATAATTCAAAAGAATCAATTCTTCTCTTGTCTCCCTTGTTCAAAGTCCAGCTTTCACAACTATATGATGTGACTGAAAGTACCAGGCACACCTTTGTCTTCAATGTGACATCATTAATTTTCAATAATTTAAAGAGATCTTTTGCTACATGTTTGCCCAAAGCAATGTTTCTTTTGATTTCCTGACTGCTGCTTCCACAGTAGTTGATTGTTGAACCAAGTAAAGTAAAATCTTGTACAACCTCAATCGTTTCTCAATTTATTGTGAGGTTGCATACTAACTCAGTTGTAAGGATTCTTATTTTGTTGATGTCAAGTTGCAATCCATACTAAAAGCTATGTTCTTTGATCTGCATCAGTAAATGTTTCAAATCCTCTTTGCTTTCAGCAAGCAGAATTGTGTCATCTGCATAATGCAGGTTGTTCATGAGTCTTTCTCCAATCCTGATGCTGTGATCTTCTCTATAAAATCCAGTTTCTCAGATTATTTGCTCTGCATAAAAATTGTTAGTGAAAGAATACACACCTTTCTTGACTTTAAACCAAGCAGTGTTTCCTTGTTCTGTTTGAATGACTGCCTTCTGGTCCATGTACAAATTCCTCATGATTACAATTAGGTGCTCTGGTATTCCCATTATTCACAGTGTTGTCCATAAATTGTTATGATCTACACAGTCAAGTGCCTTTGCATAGTCAATAAAACATAAGTAGACATCTTTCTGATATTCTCTTTTGCCTAAAATCCATCTGACATCAGCAATGATCTCCCTAGTTCCATGCCCTCTTCTGAATCTGACTTGATTTTCCATCACTTCCCTGTCTATATACTGCTGCTGTTGCTTTTGAATGATCTTAAGTAAAAATTTGCTTGTGTGTGATATTAATATTGTTCAATAGTTTCCACATTCAGTTGGATCCCCTTTCTGGGGTATAAGCACAAATAAGATCTCTTCCAGTCAGTAGGTCCGGTACCTGTTTTCCAAATCTCTTGGCATAAATGTATTAGCACCTCTGGTGCTACATCTGTTTATTGAAACATTTCTATTGGTATTCCGTCAATTCCTGGAGCTTGTGTTTCACCAGTTCCTTCAAGGCAGCTTTTCATTCATAGTTGAAAGATTTTTTTTACAAGAGTGCCAAAAACACTCAATGAGGAACAGATAATCTGAAAAAAATAAAACAAAACAACAGACAAACAAAAACAAAACAAAAACCCATTAAAAATAGTGCTAGGAAAATAGATTTCCAAAGTAAATGAAAAAAGCTTCATGACATTTGATTTGGCAATGATGTCTTGAAAGTGAACAGACAAGAGAAAAAATTGACAAATTTAAAATTTATGTATCAAAAGACAATGTCAATAAAGTAAAAAAGCAACCCATAGAATGGGAGGAAATATTCTCACTTTCTATGTCTGATAAGGAATTAATATGAACAATATATAAGGACCCCTAAAAGTCATCAACAATAGCATAGGACACAATCTAAAGATGGGCAAGAAACTCAGAAATTTATTGCAACAAAGTATATACGTGATCAATAAGCATGAAAATGTATTCAGTTTTAGTAATCATTAGATAAATGCAAATCAAAACTATCGTGAGATACTGTCTCACATCCATTATGGTGAGTACTACCAAAAAAAATAATGGGTGTTGGGAAGGATAAAACAAAATTTTATCAATGTTCATCCATGAATGAATGGGCAAGCAAAATGTGATATATACTGGTAATGGAATATTATTCATCCTTAAAGGAGAGAAATTCTGACATATAATACAACATGCATGAACCTTGGTATTATGCTGACTTTAATAAGCCAGATAATAAAAAGACAAGTACTGTATGATTTCACTTATATAAGGTATCTAAGTTATTCAAACTTCTGAAACAGAGAATCGAATAGTAGTTGGCAGGGGATGGGGTAAAGAAGAAATGGGAAGCTTATATTCATGGGATAAAATGTTTCAGTTATGCAAGATGAGAAAGTTCCAGGGATCTTCTCTATGATAGTTTGTCTACAGTTAACACTATTTATCTTTCACTTAAACATTTGTTAAGAGAGTAGAATTATTATTCAGTGTTTTTTGTAAATTAAAAATATATCAGATAGACTGTGTACGTACAAACTGAGAAGATGTTCTCTTTGAAGGAGGTATGTGAAACAGTGCATAATGTGAATATGATGGAAGGATTTCAGGGTCCTACAAGCTTGTTATTTGCTAGGTTGCCTACTCTGACTACTCATGGTACCTGCATATGTGTGGCTTGCTCCAAATCTCTACAGATTTCATCTTAACAGTATAGAGAAAAGATTTATTTAAAATGAATGTGTCTTCTTAGAACATTATTTATATTATTATTTCAATCACTTAATTCATAGCTCTGTCAAAATAGCAATAGCAAAAATTGTTGTTAGGTGCTGTTGAGGTGGGTCCAACTCATAGTGACCCTATGTACAACAGAATGAAACACTGCCTGACACTATGCCAAGCCTGGCACTATGTCGGTGCTTCTTTGCTATTCACAGGATTTTCAATGGTTGATTGTTTTGGGGTTGTTTTGGGAGTGGGCTATGAGGTCCTTCTTCAATTTCTGCAGTGCTAGGCTCAAAGCTGCGGCCTCAGAGTGAACAGAGTGACACTCTACCAATTGATCTAAATGTTAGCCCCAAATGGGAATGATTAAGTTATAGGTAAAACAAGAGAATGATAGCTGACCATGACTTATCACATGGGATTTGGGTGAAGATCTAGAGTTTCAAAGAGTAACTTTACCTCCTCAACAACTTTGAATGATATGTGTAGATCTTGATGATGAAAGTTGCAAGTCATGCTACATTCTTGATATCTTTTATATTTTCTTGTTCTCTTAAAATTAATAGTACATTATATTTTGCTAATATATCCTTAGTTTGTATGCATATTGATAGATTCATCCAGAGAAATACTATATTACAAGTGTGTGTATGTATGCCTTCTTGTGAGTATGTAAAATTTTTTAATTATTCAGAAAATAAACTATTGAAACGTATGGATGTTTTACTGGAAACTGAGTAAAATATAATCAGTTAAGTGATTCAGCAATTTAAAATGATTGAAAAAATTCAACTTGGAGGAAGCAAATTATCTTAATGTAATGTCTTTAAACCATTAAAATCCATTAAAATAGATTACATTTTATAAACCAGGTTAACATTTAAATCCAGCATTAAACAAAAAAAAAATGAAGTCTTAAAAAGGGATATAGTAAAATCAATATTGCTCTTTTGGAGTGGAAATATTCTCTTAGAACTGTCCAGTAAACCATTAAGGCACCAGGGCAAAAATTTGCAAGTGAAACTTCTATAAATTTTAGAGGTTTAATTAGTGATGAATTTCCAGTATATCTTAGTCTTAATTCTGGAGTCCTCTCAGTCAATTTGTGAACTGAGTCAATGTAGAAAAAAAAGTTTATGTCAATGCCTAGTCAAAGCATATAAAATGTAAGTTAAGCTACCAGGACCAAAAAAAAAAAAAAAAAAAAAAAGCCTACGCTATTTCAATCTGGAATCACTGGCAGCAGGCCAGGTAGACCATTGTCACTCCAATGGAGGCTTTACTTTTACCCATTTTTCAGGCTAGTAGAATTCAAACGTGTTTCAGAGTGGTGTCTGCACAGGTCATTTATTTTAATTAAAAGAATAAAAGTGAGGTGATCAATTTGAGACAATATTCTTAAACAGGACAGCTTAAACTTTTTAAAATCTATAACATTCAAGGGATGTTAGATTTATGAACATTGGAGATGACAGAAACTAATTAACTTCTGGGTGCATCCTCTCATATACCATAGGTAAGGAGATGACTTTAAATACATATTTCTTTCCAGTCATTGTTTTTCACAGTGACAGACTGTAGCTGAGCTAATAAATAGCTTTTGGAGCCAAATAAGATGGTAAGTTTTGAGATAAGCCTTTGATCATTATTTATTCCTTTATTAAAAGAAATACAACCGGGTGCAGTGGTGCACACCAGTAATCCTAGTAACTTGGGGGACAGAGGCAGGAGGAGCGCAAGTTCTAGTCCAGAGGCAGTCTACATAATTTTGCGAGACCCTGTCTCAAAAAGTAAAAAAAACTGGGCTGGGGTTGCAGCTCAGTGGTCCAGCACTTGCAAAGCATGCAAGCGCAAGGCCCTGGGTTCAGCCCCTGTTGTTGTTGTTGTTGTTAGGTGCCGTCAAGTCGGTATCCGACTCATAGCGACCCTCTGTACAACAGGGGAAACACTATTGTCAGTGCTTCTCTGCTGTTCATA
>VMDO01030512.1:0-21213 GCA_007922755.1 Pedetes capensis | reverse complement strand
AATATGTGTAATATGACATTCTGGATTATATTTCTACTAATCACATCGAAGCAAGTATATAACACATTCTTCAAACAGCAAAATGGAAAGTTTTCATCCCAGGATACGTATACTTTTTTTTGCAACCTCACTATATATAATTCAAACAAGAATGGCACAGATTAGTACCATCTACCAGAATACTTCCCCAAAAGGCATAATCTTTTTATTGATAAGCACACACCACACAGGCACCTTGCTCTTAGAATTTTTTAGGCTAATTCTCAGGGCCATTACGGAAGTTTTTCTGCTTCTGCCCTCACAAACACAGAAAGGAAAATAGAAAATTTTGGTCTGAAATCTAGACCAAGCTCTATTCAGCAAGTCCTGATACAAGGTGGACTAGATCTATTTTGCTTTGGTTTTGTTTCTGTTTTGTTTCTTAATTCCTTCACAGACTTTCTACTTAGTTGGGGGTGATGCATCAATTTCAGAGGGATCCTCCCTCAAGTCACAACATTGCAACATTGGCTATCTATAGGCCTGCTATAATCTTACCCATTTTATACAATGTTCCCTCTGTTTTCTTTAGATCTTCAGCAAGATACCATTTCCCACCTTCTCTTTAATCTTTGTCCCTCAAATGGTTGCTGCTCCTCTGGACACAGTGGTTTCTAATGGGTAAACAAAGATACTACCACTGCAGACTAAGAGGAAAGAATCTTGTTTTCCTTCTGCTATCTTTTTACCCTATAATATGTCCTCAACCTTCCCTAATTTCCTACAGCACAGGCGAGACCAGGACAAAACTTCTAATGAGATTTTACTGAAGATGACTAGTATTATGTGAGGGAAATGTAATATAAAGAACACAAGTTTGAACTACTACACAGTATATACCAGAAGGATCAGACTTCTTCTGTTTAATTCCTATACTTTTCCCCTAATACAGGCTGACTCCAAATGGCTTAGGGAGGTCCTCCCTACACACACTCACAACTTCTCAACACCCATCACCACCAAAAATGGGGAGTCTGAGATTTCAAATCATGGACATAGTGATTCTCATGCCCCACCAAAAAAGGGGGTAAAATTGCTTTCAGAACTCAAATCTCCACATACCACATAAAATATCTCAAATTTATATCCCCAGAAACAAGACTGCAAATTTGAAGTCAGTGAAATAAAGGACTAAAATGATGGGTTGGGGGTAAAAAAAATCCAGTTTTCTCTTACTCCAAAGCTCTTGCTCTTTGCATGGTGTTCAATAAAAAACAACAAGATTGCTTATAGTGAAGTCAATGCTTCTCCTCTTTCTGCACTGACAACATAAGGAACCAAACACTCCATATGTGGTTCAAGAAGACTGATGAAGTACAGTGCTCTGTGTTAAGTCTACACGGCAATTGATGTAAAGAAGATTGCCAGAATTCTTTGGGGCCAGTGCTGAGAGGATAGAGGGATGAGGTCAGAGTTGGTAATAATTTTCTCTTTTCCTTTTGTCTATTTAATCAAACTTAAACCTCATTTCTTGGATGTTACAAAAAAGACATGAAACAGCAGACTGTGGTCATTTTTAGCAGGTGGTTTCAGCAATGGCACACACTCCCTAAGGGACATTTTAGGAAATAGCTCACTCCTGAAGTATTTTTTTAAGGTTTTGATTAACATGTAATAATAGTATGTATTAGTGGAGTTTAGTATGATATTTCAGTACATGCATACAGTGTGTACTGATCAAACCAGGGTAATTATAATTTCCTTCTCTTTTCATATAAATTATTTGATCTCATTGTCAGATGAGTAGGTAGAGAAGATTCCATTAGTTTCAATTTGGATGAGAAAATTGAGGCTCAGTAAATTTAAGTAAAATGATTTAGGGCACACTTCCAATAAGGAACATAGCTGGGATTAGATACCAAGTATGCAGAATGCTATCAACATTGTACCATAAAACAAAACACAGTTGCTTTAGCCACAAATTTTTTAAAATGGGTAAGTATGTGGGATGATGGATATGTTAATTTGCTTCACTATAGTAACCATTTTACTGCCTATATGTATCCCATAACAATTATGCTGGTACCTTAAATACACACAATACAATTTATTTTTTAAAGTAAAAATATACTGATATATTCTATTTACAGCAAGGAACCCCTTCCCAGGAACACCTGGATAGCTAGGACAATTACCTTTTCTAATTCTAAATTAAAAATTAGTACAACTGATATGTGAAGAAAGAGCCTTAATCATGTTTTGATCTGTAAAATTTTGAGTTCTTTAAGCTCTATTTTTCCATCAAGCTTCAACCAAGTATATAAAAAGGAAGGCATTTGCATTTATCTAATGCCTCCATCCTTACAACTCAGCTTGACCTCAGAAAGCTATTCAGAACTTTAAGTCAATAATTATGCTACCTTTAGGGACACATAAATTGAGCAAATCACGCATGCTCCATCTTCATGCAGCTCTCTGTGTACTGGGTAGACATAACAAAATAAGAAATTCCAGCAAAATATACTAAATTTTTTTATGATAGTGAGGATTCATTCAGCCCTGCCAGCTCATAACAGGGAGAACTAACCTAGATTGATGGGGGTGGGGGGAGAGAGAACAAGGTTCTCAGAGGAAATGCCTTGTAATTTGGTACCTGGAGGATAAAGAGGACTTAGCCAGGAGAAGTTGTAAGAGGGTATTTCAGAGAGCCAGAAGAGCAGGTATGAAGTTTGGGGAACCTGATGAAGTGTGGTGTTTTCAGGAACAAGAACTTGTTCATTGTGTCTAGAACATCATCTATGGGTTTCAAGAAGAAGAGATCAAGCTTGGCTTGTGGTGCATGCCTGTAATCCTAGCATTTGGGAGGCTGAGGATTGCAAGTTCAAGGCCAGCCTGGGCTATGCAGTAAGATCTTGTCTCAAAAAAGAAGGAAGGAAGGAAGGAAGGCAGGAAGGCAGGCAGGCAGGCTGGCTGGCCCAGATTCTATAAAAGGAGGAAAAAGAAGAAAGAGGAGGACAAGAAGGAGAAGAGAAAAAGAAAGCTTTTCTAGAAATGAAGCTGATGGAGTAAGAAAAAGCCAGATTATAAAAGGTCTGATGTGAGTTGTTCAGTGATTTGAAGACAGATGACATATCAATCAATCTGAAGAGTGGAAAATTGTTTGAAAGAGGGCTAAGAAGAGGTTGTGGTAATTTTCTAGGTAAGAAATGATGGTGTCCTGAACTAGGGTGTTGATCATGTGAATAGAAGCAATTAAGAAATATGTAGAGTTTAAAGGAGTCTGAATTGATTAATTGAATGTGCAAGGTAAGAGACATGGATATAATCAATATATTTGAAATCATCTGGTTGGAGCTACTGCCTTGATGATGCCATTCCCTTAGATTGAATGTATTGGAAGAAAAATATTAGTTATGCAGAACTGAAAAGATGAAATTAGTTCTATAAATGTTAGTTTCTGCTACCCAAGGGTCATTAACTTGGAGATTTCCAAAAGGCCATAGATACACAGATACGTATGCTAGGAAAGAAGAATAAGCTAGAGATGTAGATTTTGAAATTTTCAGTGATGGTCAGTAGTTAAGAGGTAGTTATACATGAGGTCATCCAGCAGAGAGACTAGAGTGAGAAGTTTTCAGCTGCCTAAGCAATAACCTTAAAGGATTCACAGAGGATCTCGATGAATAGACTTACTCCCCAGAGAAGCACCATGTTTGGTGATAATTATATGTACATTTACAGAGTCTTTAGAAATTGTCATGAGGGCATATAGCAAATGAAGAAACATTTTTAAAGAAAATCTATTACATCTTAGCCTGGCATGGTGACGTACACCTATAATTCTAAGACTCTGGAGTCTGAGGCAGGAGGATCTCAAGTTCAAGGTTGGCCTGGGCTCCAGAGACCCTATCTCAAAATGGTTAAAGGCATTGTTGAAAATAGCAAGGAGCTATAAAATAACTAGACTAACATACCTAAAGGCTACCAAACAACAACAAAACATACATTCCTTAAGTACATGGAAACTCCTCCAAAATAGGTCATATACTAGCCATAAACATGCTCCAATAGATTTAAAAATATTTAAATCATACAAAGTATGTTTTCTAAAAATGGAATTAAATTAGAAATCAACATCAGAAAGAAATGTTCGAAACTCACAAACATGTTGAAATCAAACAACCCATTCCTAAATAACCCATGAGACAAAGAAGAAATCACAGTGGAAATTAGAAAATCCTCCAAGATGGATACAATCAAAACACCAAAACTTTAAGCGTAGCTAAAGCAATATTTACTGGGTAGTTCATAATTAAAAATCCCTACAATGAAAAGAACAAATGAAACACAAAACAAACAGAAGAACTATAATATTAAATATTGGGCCCACCATGATGCCACATGCCTGTAATCCCAGAAATCTGGAGGTTAAAGCAGGATGATTGCAAGTTCAAGGCTAGCCTGGATAGCAAGACCCTGTCTCAACAAAACAAAACAACAACAATGAAACAAGATTGGAATGGAAATAAATGAAGCAGAGCATAGAAAAACAATAAAGAAGGGAACTGGAGAGGTAGCTCAGTGCTAGGGCACTTGCCTAGCATGCACAACTCCCTGGGTTCTATCCCTGAACCTATAATTAAATAAATAGAAAAACAATAAAGTCTGGAATTGTTGCTCAATGAAAGGGCACTTCCCTAGCATGCATGAGGCCCTGAGTTCAATCCCCAGGACTGCAAAAAAAAAAAAAAAGTCAACAATTTAAATTGTATCCAGATTAGTAAGGAACACTTACAAGTCAAGACTAATAAGATAAATAAGGTCATTAAAATGGGTGAAGAATTTGGATATATTTTTCCTGAAAAGAATATATAAGTGGACAATAAGCATGTGAATAGATGCTCAACTACTAATGAAAAGGATTATTAGTTATTGGGGCAATGCAAATAAAAACCATAATTGTTGTTGTTGTTAGGTGCCGTTGAGTTGGTATCCGACTCATAGCAACCCTCTGTACAACAGGGGAAACACTATTGTCAGTGCTTCTCTGCTGTTCATAGGGTTTTCAATGGCAGATTGATTTTTGGGAGGGAGTTGCCAGGTCCTTCTCCCAGCCTACAGCTTCCAGTGTTCCCAGGCGGTCTCCCATCCAGGTACTAACCAGGCCTGACCCTGCTTAGCTTCCGAGATCTGACGGGATCGGATGCCACAGGGCATCCTGCAGGCAAAAACCATAATAAGAAATCCCTTTTCATTACTATTATAATCAGAGACAGTAACAAGCTATAATCAAAGACAAACTACATATAATCAAATAACAAACTATATATATAATAAAAACTATATATACAAACTATATATACATATATATATATATATATATATATATATATATAATCAACTATACAATCAAATAACAAACTATAATCAAAGACAATAACAAGCATTAGGGAAAATGTGGAGAAGTTGAAGCCCTCATAACATTACTCATGGGAATATAAGACATCCCTACCACTTTGGAAGATAGTTTGGCAATCTTTTAAAATGTTAAACAGAGTTACCGTATGATCCATTAATTCTACTTCTAGGTATTGCCCAAGAGAAATGAAAACATGTTCCATAAAAAGATGTATGCATAAATATTCATAGAAGCCCAAAGCAGAAACAATTCAAGTGGCCATAAACTGAATGTATACCAATCCTGTCTTATCTACAGAGGATACATTCCAAAACCCCTAGTGGATGCCTGAAAATACAGACAGCACCAAATCATACATAATACTATGTCTTTTCCTATACATACATTGTTGTTGTTGTTGTTGTTGTTAGGTGCCGTAGAGTCGGTATCCGATTCATAGCGACCCTCATAGGGTTTTCAATGGCTGAGTGCTTCGGGATTGCCTTGGGAGTGGATTGCCAGGCCCTTCTCCCATTTTTGTGGTGCTGGGAGTTGAACTTGGGACCTCAGAGACTACAGTGCAGCACTCTACCCACTGAGCTAAATCCCAGCCCTATACATACATACTTATTTTAAAGGTATTTTTTTGGTTTGGTTTGGTTTTTTTATTGTTCATTTTTGTTTTTTGTTTTGTTTTTTTGTTTTTGTTTTTGTTTTGTTTTGTTTTGTTTTGAGACAAGGTCTCTCTGTGTAACCCAGGTCATCCTGGAACTTGCTATGTAGACCAGGCTGGCTTTTAACTCACGCAAATCCTCTAGTCTCAGCCTCCTAAGTGCTGGGATTCCAAGTGTGCAGCACCATGCCCATATCATTAAAGTTTAATTTATAAATTAGTTTCATGTAGACTGCAATAGACCATGGGTAACTGAACTGAAACCACAGAAAGCTAAACTGTGGATAAGGAGGGACTACTGTATAAACGCCTGCAGCCGTAGCCCTGTGGCATCTGATCCCATCAGATCTCAGAAGCTAAGCAGGATGAGGTCTGGTTAGTACTTGGATGGGAGACTGCCCTGGGAACACCAGGTGCTGTAGGCTTGGGAGACAGACCGGCAACCCACTCCCAAAAATCAATCCACCATTGAAAACCTATGAACAGCAGAGAAGCATGACAATAGTGTTTCCCCTGTTGTACGCAGAGTCACTATGAGTCGGATACCTTGATGGCACCTAACAACAACTGCATAAACAAAATGTAGTCTACCCATGTATTGGCATATTATTCAAGCAATGAAAAAGAATAAAGTACTCATACATGCTTTAACATAGGTGAACCTTGCAAACATGCCAAGTGAAAAGGCCAGATACAATATGTCACATAGTGTATAATATTTCATTTATGTGTAATGTCAAATATGGGAAAATCTGTTGAATCGTTAGTGGCTCAAACATGATGCCAGGTTAAAGGAGAGTTCTAATGCTTTCAAGGTGTCAAAGACTCAGACACCTTTATTTCTTGATAGGGAGAAGTCAATACAGAGAAAAATCCTGAAGACATAAGAAGGCATGGTAATCAATGGAGTAAGAGCTTGAGAAGGTGGAAGGACTTAGAATGTGGAAACAAATGAAGGAATTTATCTTAGATGGAGTAAAAGTTCCCTCCCCAACTTTACCAGGATAGAAGGAGAAAACGTTGGATGTAGGTATAAGGAAGATTATAAGTTTGAGTTAGAAAAATGAGATAAGTTTCAAGTGAGAGATTCATTTTCCTTGGGGAGGAAAGAGTCAGAGTTATCCACTGAGTTGGAGGTGAGAAAGTGTAAGATAAGAAGTTAAGAGATAGGACAGCAGTATTGACATAGTCCTGCAGAGAATAGAAAAGAGCTCAGAGAGGAAACATCAAGATTTCTAGGCAACGCGTGAGAGCTCCAGGTGAGGCTGGAAAACATCTGTGTAGTGACAGGTGGCCACAGACCCATAGAAGCTCCATTTAACACCATCCTGTTTCTTACAGTGAAATGACATATTAAACAAACTAGTGCTTCCAACCTTTATCTGACTATATTTTATCCTTCATTAGGTTTTTCACTTATGTCTAGAAACTCAAAATCCACATATTTAAAGTAATGTCTCATGGCTAGTCCTAATAGCACCTTAGAGGATGGGCCACTTATGTGCTGATGCCAAAGAGAATTGAAATGGAAATGTCAGACACAGGGATCCTAGGAGGAAGTTCCAAAGGAGAGCAGAATACATTTGGTGATCTTACAAGTTTATCGTGATTCTCCACATCTTCAGCAGAGCAGTACTTGGTACCTGTGCTTTGAAGCTGCTGCTGGGCTCCCCAGGCCACAGGAAACTGACCCTCAGTGAGGATTGCACCTGAAAGATCAGATAACTACAGATTAACAAATCCCATTAAGCCATTCTGTCCTATCTGCCACTGTCACCATTTAGTGGGTGAGTTGGATAGTGTTTCTTTTTTTTTTTTTTTTTTTTGAGGTGCTGAGAGGTTGAACCTAGAGTCTTGCACGTACTTTGCAAGTGCTCTACCACTGAACTGCACCCCAGCCCTTTTCATTTTTTTATTTTGAGACAGGGTCTCGCTAAATTACACAGGCTGCCTCTGGCCTGGAACTGGTGATTCTCTTGCCTCTGCCTCGGGAGTTGCTGGGATTATAGGTGTAAGCCACCGCGCCCAGCCTGTCTACTGTTATTTGTTTGTTTGTTTGTTTGTTTTGGTGGATTTGTTTTTGTTTTTTGCAGTACTGGGGGTCTGAACCCAGGGCCTCGTGCATACTTTGCAAGCGCTTTACCTCTGAACTGAACCCTTCAGCCCCTCAGACAAGTATTTCAAGGAATTGCAAGACTCAACAGCAGAATTTCACTTTAAAGTTAAGGATAAATCTATGCCATAAAGAGCCTGCATCCATACCACTGTGGCGTCCCGTCTCATCGGATCTTGGAAGCTAAGCAGGGCCAGGCCTGGTTAGTACTTGGATGGGAAACCGCCTGGGAATACCAGGTGCTGTAGGCTTAGGAGACGGACCCAGCAACCCATTCCCAAAACTCAATCTGCCAATGAAAACCCTATGCATAGCAGAGAAGCACAACAGTAGTATTTCATTGTTGTACATAGGGTTGCTAGGAGTCAGACACTGACTCGACAGCACCTCACAACAACAACAACAACAGCACCATAAAGATAAGCCATGGCATAGTTTTAAAAATCAGGATTTTTTGAAAAAGGCTATAGTGGCATAATGACAACTACTATTTCTTATTTCCATATCCTGTGAGATTTGCAAACAACTTTATGTATTTTAATAGAGTAAGCAAACATTTGCCAGTTGCTATACTCTAGGCACCATTCTATATTATTTGACCTATTAAGTCATTGAGTTTTCATAAGAACCTTCTGTGGTTGGCACTACTAATTTAATATGCTCTTTTATAGACGAGAAAATTGGAAAGTTAAAATTCATCCACTCTCCTATGGTAAGCAAGGGGTAACACTGAGTTCAAACCCATGCAATCCAACTCTAGAATCCACATTCTCAAGTACCGCACTGCATCTTGTATTTTATTTTCTGTCTTTTCTTTTTCTTTCTTTCTTTCTTTTTTTCCTTTCCTTTTTATTTTATTTTATTTTTGAGACAGAGTCTCACTATGTTGCCTAGACTGACCTCAAACTTGCTATGTAACCTGCGAAGGCTTTGAACTCATGATTCTCTATCCTCAGCCTCCCAAATAGCTTCAGCCTCCCAAATAACTGGGATTACCTGACATTGCAGGTAATTAGGCACTAACATGCTTGATAGTGGCCTTGTTTTTTGGTTTTATATTTGAGACAGATTTTTAGGATTGGATTTTGAGAGGGCACTAAGTTAGAATTACTTTTGAGCATGGGTGAAATGAGGCACAAAGTAGTTAATACAGAAGGTTCAAATCTTGCTATGTTGCCCAGGCTGGCCTCAAACTCTTGTAATCAAGCAATTCTCCTATTTCAGCCTCCTGAGGAACTGGGAATACATGCGCACACCACTGCATTAATTTGTAATGTTGTTTTTAACTTTACCAATAATGTTGGTCAAATGGAATCTTCAACATATAATTTCTCAGTCACAGAGCCAGGATTTCACCTGAATTTAGCCTGATAAATACTATTTTCTTCCACAATTAGCTTGTCCCACTTCACACCAACTACGGAGTATTAGACTTTACTATGCTTTACTCATCTACATCTGAGCCTGTCCCCTTGCAAAGCCTCTCTTCCCTAATACTTTCCTTGGTTGTCTTGGTTAATGACATTGCCATGTTCTCAGTAACTAAAGCCAGACATCTGACCATATCAACACTCTTTAGTCATGCCTTCCTATTGAACTTTAAAATGAAATTCCCTGTAATTCCTGCAGTTCCTTGAAGAACTTATCTCATTTACTCACTCAAATGACTGTGATGGAGAAAGAAGCATGACTTGTTTATGGGGAGGAGGCAGTAGACAGGGAAAGGATGAACACATAGGAGGATATGGCAATTAATGGAACAAGAGCCAGAGAGGATAAAAGGACTGGTGAGTACTTGTCCTGCCTGTACAGCTACATAAACTTTTTTTTATCTTTTAAATGTTCTATTTTTGTGATTCATATGCATAGGTTGTTTTTAGGAAGTAGATAATATATATATATAGCCCTTTGTAGCTCACAAAAATATTTCCATGGCTATTTTTATCACACCAAATCCTCACGCCATCTCTGAGAAGCAGTTGCTGTACCCAACATTTTATAGAAAAGGAAACCAAGAACCAGAGATGTTAGAAAAACTTTTCTATAGACAAACGTCATAAATGGTTGAAAATGTACAATTCATTGACAGGCATACAAATACTTACACACTTAACACACTTGGTCATCACAGGTTTTCACTATGCCCAGTACATAGAGTAGAGGTTAAAAGAGAGAGAGAAGAAAATAGAGGAAAAGTTTTTGATTTTTGGTTTGCTTGTTTAATTTTTAATTCTGGGATAATACTACTGGCTCATGAAGCCCAGATCCCCCAGAGTGGGGGAAATCATTCAGGAGTGACTAGAAGCACCCTTTCTAGAGTTCTGTGTGAGGCATGTTTTTATTTTATTTTTTGTTTCTATTTATTTACTTATTTATTTGCAGTACTAGGGCACTGAACTCATAGTTTGCAAGTGCTCTGTCACTAAGCTGCATCCTCAGCTCATTTTTTGCTTTTTATTTTGAGACAAGGTCTCACTAAGTTACACAGGCTGCATTTAGCATTGAACCTTCGATCCTCCTGCCTCTGCCTCCCGAGTTGCTGGGATTACAGTCATAAACCAACACATCTAACTCAAGGCATGTTTTTAGTTGGACATTTTAATAAAAAATCTATTTGGCTGGGAACCTGTAATCCTAGCAACTTGGGAGGCAGAGGCAGGAGGATCACAGATTAGAGGCCAGAGGTAGCCTGCATAATTTAGCAATACCCTATCTCAAAATAAAAAATAAAAAATGGGCTGGGGGTGTAGCTCAGTGGCAGAACACTTGCAAAGTATGTGTTAAGCCATGGGTTCAGCCCCTAGTACTGCAAAAGAAATTTGTAACTACTAGGAACTGGTAATGGTTTAACATAGGCTTTTGAGCAGGATTTTTTGTTGTTGTTTTTAAATTTTTAATGTAGGGAGGATAATAATCCAGACTTACAAAAAACTTGTGAAAATAGTACAAATCGTTCCCATACACCCTTCACTTGGAGGCTGGGGTTTAGCTCAGTTGGTAGAGTGCTGTGCTGCCTCCCCAGCACCACAAAAACAGGAGAAGGATGTGGCAATCCATTCCTGAAGCAATCCCAAGACAGTTAGCCATTGAAAATCCTCTGAGGGTTGCTATGAGTCAGGACTCAACTTGATGGCACCTAACAACAATTCTTCACTGATCTTTCCCAAAGATAGTATCTCACATAATTGGAGTGTGATTATTAAAATCAAAAAACAATGCTAATATTGTTGACTAATCTACAAACTTTTCTCTACTGTTTCTCCCAGTAATGTCCTTTTTCTAGTTCAAGATCCAATCCATGATTACATGTTTAATTTTCCTCTCTCTTCAATTTTCTTTAATCTGGAATTACTCTTCACTCTTCCATTATCTTCCACTTTTAAAGACTACTGGCCAGTTATTTTGTAAAATGTCCCCAGATTTTGGCTTCTCTGATGTTTCCTTGAGATCCAGTTCAAGTTACAAGTATTGGCAAGAATAACATAGAAGCTATGTGGTCTCCTTGGTGCATAATGTCATAATGATGTTGATATGTCCTGTTCTTGGTGATATCAGCTTTGATCTTTTGGTTAAGGTGATGTCTGCCTGACTATGCCATTCTAAAATGCTGTTTTCCCCCCATTGTACTTAATACATATGAAACTTTGAGACTCCAAATATCTGTCTCCTAAGGATAATCTCCCATTAAGGATTCCTGATCACACCAGTTGTTATGGTGATATTTGCACATGGTGGTTTTTATTTTCATCATTCCTTTTACATTTATCAATTGGAATTCACTGTAAGGAAGAGCTCACACTCACTCTCACTTTTTTCTCTCAATATGGACTCACAGATGTTATATATTCTCTGGTCATATCAGTTATTTTTTCTCCCTTTATTGGTAAATGATGCTTTTTCCATTATGCAACTATTACATCTCCTTTATACTTTTATCAACTTACAAGGTTTATGGAGGCTTATAACTAATATGTAGTAAAACTTAAGAGGATTTTTGTAACACTCCAAGTTTACATTGATGTGAATAATCAATTGGATTTTGTTTCAGGAGGAAATTCAGGGATGTTTATAAAGATCCACATTACACTGTTGTTTGAATTTTTGAGAGAGCATTATATAAAAATTACTTTTAAGAGTGGGTGAAATGGGACAAAAAGTATTCAGTACTTAAAGTTGAAATGATCATTTAGCATTTGACAGTCTGCAGAAAAGAAAACCACTGAGTTCTAGATGTGCTTAGAATTCTGTAGAGTGCCAAGGCTCCGTTAGAAGTCAGAGGAGCTGTACTTAAACCAGTAGATATGGAATCTTTTCTCTGACTTTCCTGTGCAAGCAGAGCCACTGAAAATCCATGTGGTGGCAGTCAAGTAAAAAATGAAGTTTGGGAGTCCATGTAGATAAATACCTATGTGTAGGTTGATAATTCAATGAAATTGTAAGGATTGCTAGGGCACAGATAAGCATAAAGGGACTCTGGGAAACAGAGGAAGGCTTCTTAATCTAGGTGGCCATTAAAGAATTCTCAAGAGAGGTAATGCTCTCTACTGCTATGATTCTCAACATCAGATTGGATAACTGCAGATCAGAGAGAGAAAGTAACTTGGCCAAGATTACATGGATAGTAAAGAGATGAGTCAGTTTTTGTTTTTACCTAGAAGAAGTCAAGGATATAGATCCAATAATCCACTCAATTATTAAGTACAAGTGAGTTCTGTCATGCTCCAAAGGACATAGTTGCATGATATTTTATTGTGGTTGTTTAGTTTTCTTTCAAAAGGGGTTGTGCTATGCAGCCCAGGATGATCTTAAACTCACAATTCTGCCTTAGCCCCCTCACTGCTGGGTCTCCTGATTTTTCTTTTAATTTGTTTTCCATTCCTTTTTCTATTTTACTACTTTTGTTTTTTTGTCCCTCCTTGCCTTCTGATTACTTTCACATATTTCCAGTACAGCACATATCATACCTTTCTGTGCTTTTCAGTGTATATCTCTATCTCCCATACCTGATTCTCACACCTTTAAGGAAAAGAACCAGGTTTTTATTTTTAAAGGTCTTTACTTTGAAATAATTTAGGATTTGTAAGAAGTTGCACAAATAATTCAGGGGGTGGGACTTCTGGAATGGCAGACTGAGGAGCTCAACAAATTCTTTGCCCCGGAGAAACATTTATTAAACTGGACAACATCTTTGGAGATTGGCCAAAGGGCTTATACTAACTGAGAAACTTTTATTCAACAAAGTCCACTGAAACTCAGGAAAAAAAAAAAACAGCAGAAAATTCTGGCATTTGAGCCAGTGTTTGTACCTATCTCCTCCCCACATCTTTGTGTTGCTGAAGAATTATTCCAGCAGATTCAGCAGCAGAGCAGCAGCAGCTGAGTGGCAGGCCCCATCTCAGTAACACAGATATTGCAGAGCTTTTCATTGCATTTGGCTCAGCAGTCCAGTGGCAGTTCTCATTGCCCCCAGGCACCTGTGTTGGGAAAACATGATTACAAACAAAATCTCCTGCCAGTCCAGAAAACCTCTCCATGAAAGTAGGAGGGAAAGAAAACAGTTTTAGTTTTGAGTAACCATCAAGCCAGAATGTGGTGTGCACCAAAGGAAATCCATTATAGAGATCACAAACACAGAAAAGAATCTCACCTTTCTATACAGCCCAGGCAGATACAACCTATTACATATTTGTTCTCATGATAAACAATGAATAATCTTCAAGTAAGAGGACTTAGCATCATTTGTTACACATAGTACAACTTCAATTTACCTGGCAATTTGTCTTTACTAATTGCTTTTATCCAGAGGAATCATATAATCTGTCATATTTCTGTGACAGGTAGTTACAATTTGGAACCAAATGCCTAAATTAAACTCCCAAGGAGATAGGGGGCCTAAAAGAATAGGATTCCTACAGAAAATACTGTAATGGGGCAGGCAAAAATACGGACTTACAAAGTTTAAAGCCTCTGTTAGAAATAAAGTCACCAGAATAGTGCTTTACCAGAGGGAGAAAAATGTCTTGGTTTCTCTTTTGATCGGCTTTGATACACAACATAAACAGGTGGGGGGAAAAGCCTGCTACCTCTGCCTTCCTTCTCTAATTCTTCCCCCTCCCCTCAATTAAGACAAATTGACTTGCCAAAGACACTGACCCTAGGTCCAGCTCAATTTGACTTTCAAAAAAAAATAGGGTGGGGGGAAGACTGAACCTTCAGTATGGTTATCCAGGGAATGGAGGAGATGAGCAAGCACTGAGCACCTATTTCCCTACAAAAGCGCTCACCACCTACCCTTCAACAAAGATGGGAGATTTGAGACAGAAAAGGCTGTTTCATTTTCCTCAAGCCCAGGTTTGAATAAACATAATTGTTTCCACCCATTGCTGTTTCCAGGTTTTCAGTAGAGCAGCAAGCAGGAGAAAACCTGTAGGTTCGTTCCCAGGTACACTATCTCCCTTAATGTTTACCTTTCAAACAGATGGCATTGGGGTCTTCCAGAAAGACATTCCTAGGTTGCAAAGCTGGCAAAATGCTTATTTTGCTTTGTCAAAAGAAAAAAAAATTACAACACAATTAGTTCTGGATCTAGTTGGCTTTTCTTTGGAATTTATGAATCAAGGCAGCCTCCTCCACTCTAAAATAGAATGAAAGCTCCCACTGGGCCATGGGGTTTGTAAAGTGGGACCAAGGAAATGGAACAACAGAAAAAACTGATTTGTTAATATTAGTTTACTTCAGGTTATTTTTAAAGGGTTAAAACGGAGAAGACTTACCTTTTGCCTAACTCAGGTAGACTGGGATGTTCCATTTTCACAAAAAGCTGATCTATTGTGGGATCTATCAGTTTCCTTAGAGTTTCGTTATGTGGCATTCAGTATGTGTGACTCTATTTTGGTTTGGTCTTTCCTATTGGAGCACAGTGAAGGATTTCATTCCAAAATAATAGTGTCCTATGTTTTTTTTTTTTAAACAACTTTGAAAAAGATGTATAAATGCTGGACGCCGTGGCATATGCCTGTAATTCCAGTGGCTTGGGAGGCAAAGGCAGGAGGATCACAAGTTCGAGACCAGAGGCAATCTGCATAACTTAGCGGGACCCTACCTCAAAAACTTAAAAAAAGGGGTGGGGGTGGGGATGCAGCTCAGTGGTCCAGCACTTGCAAAGCATGCAAGCACGAGGTCCTGGGTTCAACCCCCAGTACTGCCCCCCAAAAAAAGGATGTATAAATATCTCAGAGGAGACAAGAAAGAAGTCACAATTAATAGTTGTCTAAGTTATTGCTCTAAGAAAAGAGATGAGCCAGGCTGGGTGTCTCACGCCTATAATCCTAGGAACTTAGAAGGTGGAGGCAAAAGGATCGCAGGTTCAAGGCCAGAGGCAGCCTGCATAACTTAGTAAGACCCTGTCTCAATATAGAAAAATAGAAAAGGGGCTGGGGGTGCAGCTCAGTGGTAGAACACTTGCAAAGCATGCGTGTGATGCTGGGTTCAACTCCCAAGTACCACAAAAAGAAAGAAGAAAGAAGGAAAGAGAGAAAGGGAGAGAAAAGAAAAGAAAAGAAAAGAAAGAAAGGAGGGATGGATGGAGGGAAGAGGGATGGAAGGAAGGAAGGAAGGAAGGAAAGAAGGAAGGAGGAAATAAAGAAAGGAAGAAAAGAGATGGAGGGAATCTCCTTCCCTTTTGGCGCCATGAATTTTTTTTTGCCTTTTTGGATTTGTATTTACTTTTATACCTGTTGTGGAAAACCTACACTAGACAAATAGAGAAAACCAAGTAGTATCAATAACCCACACATCCACTCCTGCTTCCACTCCACAATAAAAAGTTTCTGCCAAGGAAGAAGAGGGCAAGCCAAGAAATATTGCAGCTCCATGGCCTTACCTGAAGGAGCTGAAATTATTTGTATCAGAACAGTGGAGAATTTAAGGGCTGGAATACTTTTTAAAACAAGAAAGAGTATGCACAGCTTAGTATAGTGTGATCTAATAGAGGTAGATAAGCCTAAAATTGAAAATGGATTTCAGCAAAAGATAGTCAAAGAAGGCCCTACTAAAATCATACCAGTCATAGCACCTGCCCAAGTGAGCACCTTTTCAGAAATGAATGGGTTGAGAACTTCTGAACTAAGCTACAATCCCCTGGTTGATTGAGGGGCTCATGCATAAAATGTGAAAACAGTCCCCTAGCCACACACTGATCTAACACAAAGGCAGAAATCCTTGTTGGTTAGGGGATCATAAGCATAATCTCTGACCCATTAGTGGCCGACCACAAAGTATGGTGACCCAGGGACAACCCCTGGTTAGCAAGGCTTAAAATGAAAACAAAAAGAAGAAACAAACAAAGGAAAAAAGAAAAACAAGAAAACAGGGCTCCTTCCTTATGCCTGTTGCACCCCTGAAAGCAAGATGTGTCACTAGCAGCTCTACTGGAACCACCAGGGAAATCTGGCCAGATTACTTGCACTTTCAGCCACTGCTCAAACCAGAGTGGTATGATCCAGAAATATGACTTCATCATGTGCTACTAGAGTTTCTATCAATAAGTGAAGGATATGGGATTCATTAAATTGAACTGAGTTATTTTCCTTGAATACATTTGCGAAGACATCCATTCAATAAACAAAACCATTTGATTTTTGTACATAAAGTAAAAGTTAATAAGCCCTTAAAGAAAAAAAAAGGTAAAACAAGCTGAGGAAAGGATACCAGAGCTACACTGTACAAAAGAGGTAGACTTCACATAATTAATCCAGAGAAATCAGTATATAAACAAATAATAACAACAACCAATTCTAGAGGAATATCAGTATGAAGAGTTGCTACATTATATTATCTAAAATGTCCAATTTAAGAGATAGGCAGTGAATCAGGAAAAGTGTGACTCATATACAGGAAAAAAGAGGCACTAAAAGCTGCCTTTGATGGGGACAGATGTTAAATTAGCAGCCAAAGGCTGCAAACTGTCTGTTATAAATATGTGCAAAGCACTGAAGGGAATTATGTTTAAAGAACTATAGGAAGGTAGAAGGGCAAAGAGTCATCAAATAGAAAACATCAATAAATAAATAGAAATTATTTTAGGGGAAAGAGCCAAGTAAAATTCTGGAATCAAAAAGTGCAACTTAAATGAAAGAAATCACAGGAGGTGCTCAACAGTAGATCTGAGCTAGTGGTAAAAAGGATTAGCAGACTTTAATGGTCCACCAATGATGTCTATGTCCTAATCCCTATAAGCTGTTAATACAGAAGTTGGAGTGATAGCTTTGAAGGAGGAAGAGGTCATGAGGTAAGTAACACAGATGACCAGTAGGAACTGGAAAAAGTAAGTAAGCAAGTTTTCTTTTCTAGACTGCAGGGGAGTGCAGCCTGGATGACACCTCCTCAATTTTGACGAAGTAAAATGGATGGGCTACTGACTTAAGAAACATAAGATAAATAATTTTTTGTTTTAAGCCTCTAAGTTTGTGGCAATTTCTTACAGAAGCAATAAGAAACTAATATACCAACAGAGTTGCCTCACAAGAAATACTCAGGGGTGTTCTTCTGGCTGAAAAGGACACAATAGAATAATCTAAATCTACATATGAAAACTGCAGCCATACCACCATGGCATCTGATCCCATCAGATCTTGGAAGTTAGGCAGAGTTGGACGTGGTTAGTACTTGCATGGGCTGGGATTTAGCTCAGTTGGTACAGCGCTGCTCTGCAGTCTCTGAGGTCCTGAGTTTGATTCCCAGCACCGCCAAATGGGAGAAGGATGTGGTAACCCACTCCCAAGGCAATCCCGAAACAATCAGCCATTGAAAACCCTATGAGGGTCGCTATGAGTTGGACACGACTCGATGGCACCTAACAACAACAGTACTTGCATAGGAGACTACCTGGGAAAACAGGTTGCTGTAGGCTTGGGCGAAGGACCTGGCAACCCACTCCCAAAAAAATCACCCATTGAAAATCGTATAAATAGCAGAGAAGCACTGACAATAGTGCTGGGCATGGCACGGTGTCAGGTAGTGTTTCATCTGCTGTACATAGGGCTGCTATGAGTAAGTCCTGACTCGATGGCACCTAACTACAATAACAGCACACTAAAAGGGGCTGTGGTTTAACTCAGTTGGTAGAGTGCTGTTCTGTGTGCTCTGAGGCCCTATATTCAATCCCCAGCACCGCAAAAAATGGGAGAAGGACCTGGCAGTCCACTCCTGAAATAATCAGTCATTGAAATCCCTATGAATAGCAGAAAAGCATTGACATAGTGCCTGAACATGTCACAATGTTGGGGAGTGTTTTGTTCTGCACCTAACAACAACACAATTATAAAAAAACAAAGAATTCTGGTAAAATAATGAGGTACATAACCATGAAAAGACTGACTTCTTAAATGAGTTAAGAAAATATTCCAGAAACATCTACAAAATTGTATATTTGGCTTAGTATCTATATAAATACAATATATTAACACCCCAAAGAAAGAGAGATGTCCCAGCCACTCTGGAGGCTGAAGCAGGAGAACTACTTGAGCCCAGGAGCTTGAGATCAGCCTGGGCAACATAGTGAGACCCCCATCTCAAAAAAAAAAAAATGAAAACAAAACAAAAACACTGCAGAAATAAAGAGAGACCAAAATGGTAAATTAGAAGGTTAATATAAAACTGCTATGAACACATTCTTCTCTAGTATCTTACCTTCCTTAAAAGATATACAATTAGGCCAGGTGCAGTGGCGCATGCCTGTAATCCCAGCGATTTGGGAGGCAGAGGCAGGAGGATCGCAAGTTTGAGACCAGAGGCAGTCTGTATAATTTAGCGAGACCCTGTTTCAAAAAGTAAAAATATGGGCTGGGGGTGCAGCTCAGTGGTCCAGCACTTGCAAAGCATGCATGCACGAGGCTCTGGATTCAACCTTCAGTACCCCCCAAAAACGATATACAATTATATAAAGTAATAATCAAAATACTATATTGTTGTTTGTAACATGCACAGATGTACTATGTGCAACATGACAGAAAGGAAGGGGAGGTAAAGAAGCTATAAAGCAACTAACATTCTCTTCATTATGATTAGCTTAGGATAAATCTTAAGTTGTTTAATTAACATATATATTGTAAGTCAAAACAACAACTAAGAAAATTGCTCAAAAATATAATGAAAATCATTAAAGGTATTTTAAAAAGTTACACTAGAAATATCCACTTAATGCAAAGACAGAAAAAGTAGAACAGAGGAACAAAAAAGGTAATGAGGTATATAGAAACCAAAAGTACATTTATAAGCATAAATCAAAACATATTAATAATAGGCTTAAATATAAGTAAACTAAACTATTTAATCAAAGGACAGATATTCTGGATAGAAAAACAAGATCCAAGGCTATAGTAGTAGTTCAGCTGTGTAATGAAAGGCATGGCTGGAAGGGCTAGAGAAACTCTGAGGCAAAGTAGCCAGGGATGGCTCTAACTGCTTGCCAGGGAAGGCTCTGACCCTTGGAAGCTCTCCAAGCCTAAAAGCCCCCTTCTGTTATCTTTCTGACCTTGGATACATACCCTGCTGTGCAGATTCTGTCTATGTGTAATGGGCAGAGCATGCTGACATAATTAATAAAGAAACCTTCTATGTATCACAAAAAATATGCTTTAATTCACTTCTCCCCTGACTCATAAGAATGTTTAATGTTATGATAAAAGTCTAATAAAAAGAGCTTGAGACACTCCCTCCAAGGCAGTGCACCCAAAGGCATTGGCCTCACTTTGGTCTCCCTCACTCACTAAATTTTGGCATTTCAGTGGTTAAGTACCCTTTCCTGTCTATTGACCTTGTGCTGCTGGACAGATCAAACACAGTGGTAGAATACCTACCTAGCATGTTGGAGGCCCCAGGTTTCATCACCAGGACTGAAGAAAAAAAGAAAAAGAAGATGAGAAACAAAAAAAGAAAAACAAGGTCTATCACTACCCACACTGTCTACAAAATATATGTTGTTGTCGTTGTTAGGTGCCGTTGAGTCGGTATCCGACTCATAGCAACCCTCATAGGGTTTTCAATGGCTGATTGTTTCGGGATTGCATTGGGAGTGGATTGCCAGGTCCTTCTCCCATTTTTGCAGTGCTGGGAATTGAACTCGGGACCTCAGAGACTGCAGCGCAGCGCTCTACCAACTGAGCTAAATCCCAGCCCACAAAATATATACTTTACATTAAAAAATACAAATAGTTTGAAAACAAAAGGATAGGAAGATGGCATGTTATGCAACAGCAGCTATAAGAGAGGTAGAGGTATTAGAAAAATATATTTTGGGTCCAAAAGTGTTGCTAGAAGCAAAGAAGGATATTTCATAATTATAAAAATATCAATATGTCAGGAATATATAATGATTATCAATTTATATTTAATGTTTATCAATTCATATCCCTATAACAGCAGAAGCCAAAAATACATGAAGCAAATTTTGCTAGCTATTCATCTAACAGATGATTAATATCCAAAACACATAAAGAACTCAAACAATTAAACACTAAAAGAAAAAATGTTGTTGTTGATTGTTGATAGGTATTGTCGAGTCCGGTCCAACTCATAGTGACCCTCATGGGGTTTACAATGGCTGATTCTTTCTGGATTGCTTCAGGAGTGGGCAAATGGATTGAACAGACACTTTTGAAAAGAAGTACAAATGACCAATAAATACAAGAAAAATGTTCAGTATCTTTAGCCATCAGGGAAGTGCAAATCAAAACTACATTGAGATTCCATCTCACCCCAGCCAGAATGGCTAGCATTAACAAACAAATTCTGGCAAGGATGTGGAGAGAAAAGAACTCTTATTAGCTGCTGATGGGAATGTAAATTAATGTGGTCACTATAGAAATCAGTATACAGATTCCCAAAAAAATGAAAAATAGAACTACCATAAGATCCAGCTATACTTCTCCTGGGTATATAAGTGAAGGAATCAAAGTCAGCATACAGGAGAGATAACAGAATTCCTACATTTATTGTGGCACTATTCACAATAGCCAAATCATAGAATTAGCCTAGGTACCTATCAAGGAA
>VMDO01030511.1:6851-21320 GCA_007922755.1 Pedetes capensis | reverse complement strand
AAAAAAGAAAAGAAAAGAAAGGAGAGAGAATCCTGTCTCTGGGAGGCAGGTGCAAACAAAGGTGGGAATAATATACCCTATGAATCCAGAGGGCTGGGATTTAGTTCAGTTGGTAGTGTGCTGCAATGCTATCTCTGAGGTCCCGAGTTCAATTCCCAGCACCGCAAAACTGGGAGAAGGACCTGGCAATCCACTCCCAAGGCAATCCTGAAACAGTCAGCCATTGAAAACCCTATGAGGGTCACTATGAGTCGGATACTGACTCGACAGCACCTAACAACAACAACAACAAATGAACCCAGAGGAGGGTGAGGCCTGCTCTACAGGGTGAGCGTAGCCAGTGAATCCAGGAAGTTGTTGCAGAAGAAGTCAGCCCCGGGGGCCAGGGCTTGAAGGTCAAGGAGCACGTCACTGAGCAGGGGGAGCAGACCCACATTAACAGGGTATCCAGTACTTGAAGTACCTATAAACCAGTGAGGTAGTGCCATAATGAAACCCATTGTACTGTCAAAGGGGCTCAGAGAAGTTAAGTTACCAGTTCATGGTTGCACAGCTTGGAGTTGACAGAGCTAGAGTTCAAATTCAAGTTTGATGCCCCAGATTCTCTGTTTCCAATAGGAGCAGGTGATGTTGACAAGAGACAGGAGGTAGAAGGGTGTTTGGGGTACCTGGCAAAGCATGAGCACAGGCCTGAAGGCAGGATGGGGGCTGTTCATTAGGCTAGAGACTCAAGAAACTAAGTTGAAGAAGAAAGTCCCCCACACTACAGCCCTCCATGGGGAACCTGGGCTGGGTTTCTGCGGGCTGGGAGGGTGGGGGCTGAAACTGCTGGGCTCTGCATAATCTCCCCGGTCTGCCCCCACCCACTGGCTCAGAGGCAGCCTACAGCAAGGTCTCCCAGGACCACTGGCGCGACAGTTTCTGGATGGATGAAGCAGGAGAGTGGGGTTGGCGTGAACATGTGCCCCACTCTGGAAGGTGATGCCAAGACCTTTTTGTCGCTGCTGTGGTTAGGTGCCTTTGAGTCAAGTCCCACTCACATCGACCCTATGTACAACAGGACGAAACACTACCATACGCTCTACCATGCGCATAATCTTTTTAGGTTTGAGCCCATTGTTGCAGCCACTGTGATTCTTTTCATTTCAAGTTGTGCCACATCAGAAAAAGGAGGTCACAGGGGCTTTACTCCATTCCGGTCTTTAAGGTTGACTCTATTTTAAGGAGGCAACTCATCCCCCAGTCATCTTTTGAATGCCTTCCAGCCTGGGGGGCTCATTTTCTGGCACTATATTTGACAGTATTTCCCTGCTATTCATAGGGTTTTCAATGGCTAATTATTTCCGGAGTGGGCTGCAAAGTCCTTCTCCCTACTCTATCTTAACCTGGATGCGCAGCTGAAACCTGTCCATGAGGGGTGGCCCTGCTGGTGTCTGAAATGCCAGCGGCATAGCTTTCAGCATCACAGCAACTCGCAAGCCCCCATTGGGACGGCAGGGGACAGACATGTTGGAGGAGACTGTTTTAGATGGCCTAACCCTAAGAGAAGGCTGCCTTGAGGTCAGGGGTCCAGAAGCCACCAGAAGTCATCTGTGTCCTGCCGTGGGAGGAGACACAGCCCTCCCTGAGCAGGCAGGAGTTTAGGCCTGGGCCTCAGGAACCAGCCATAGCCTGCAGCCAGGCTCAGCAGGCAGATCTCTTGTGCGCATCGGCTCCGGGGTCCAGCAGTCCCCTCCTTTCCACCAGTCACCTCCTCTCTTTAAATAAAGCCAAGCCCCAATCAAGATTCAAAGAGAAGCTGGGGAAGAACTAAGGGCACTCAGCCTGATGCCCCATGGCTACCGTGTGTTGTTAACATTTGGCGGCTGGCAGTGGCCAAACCACGTGGATTTGTGTGGTTCAGTGTCCAGCGCGACCCAGGCACTCAAGTTCAAGAAATAAACGTGGGTTCTTTGGAAGGGGGGTGGCATCCTATATACACTGTATGTCCCTGCTTTATATACCCAGCACACACTCTCATTAATCTCTGTGAGGGGCTCATGAGACCTCAGTCTCCAAATGAGAAAACTGAGGCTCTACAGCGTGAAATGACCTCCCTAAGGTCAAAGTTGGGCTGGGATTTAGCTCAGTTGGTAGAGAGCCGCTCTGCAGTCTCTGAGGTCCCGAGTTCGATTCCCAGCACCACAAAAATGGGAGAAGGACGGGCAACCCGCTCCCAAGGCAATCCCGAAAAAAACAATCTGCCATTGAAAACCCTATGAGGGTCGCTACGAGTCGGACACGACTCGACGGCACCTAACAACAACAACAAGGTCAAAGTCACTAAGCAGTGGGTCCCGATGTCCATGTCAGGCCTCTACATCCAAACCTACACTTTACGCCCGCTGGCCATATGAATGTCCCGTAGTCCCCTCTGTGAGTCACATGGAAGGTGCCTCTGAGGCACCTTCCAGTTGTTGCCTCTCTGAACCTTTTGTTGAAAGATGCTGCCTGCTCATCTCTCCACGGATTCCCTATTCCCCGCCGGCTCTGCCCCAGGCCCCACGCTGGTGGGGTCACACAGGCGCTTGCAGCTATCCGTGATCAGGCACAAGAGCAGTCTCAGGGCTCTGGGAAAAAGAGAGAGGAGAGGAATAATTTTGACTCCAGAGAGCAGGGGAAAATTGGGAGGGTCTTAGAGGATGCGTAGGAGGTCCCAAGGGTAGGGAGGTAATGGAGACAATAGATAGGCAGCCTTTGCCTGATGACCTGAGCCGGCGAACATGCACGGTTGCACAGGGTGCGCACCCGAGGAGGGGCAGTTGTAGTGGGCAGAGGCCTGCCACTCTCACTGAACCCCCACTAACCCCTCCACTTCCCCACCAGTGGGCTGGCATGGCAGGGATCCCCAATGCTTCCTGGCATAGGTCCTCAAAGCCAGACTTGAGCACTGGGACCCCATTCCTGCTTTCTCAGTCCTGGCTGTCTTTGGTCCGTGCCTCTCTCCAGGTGCAAAGTCTGTCAGCCTTCAGCCTGGGGCCAGCAGTGACCTGGGGGACTGTTTCCTGATGCCTTCGTGTCATCTCTACTTGGGAACTTTGCAAGCAGTGTGAGAGGGACACCCCAGGCTCTCGCAACCAGCACTCACCATTTTAGGGTGAGGCTTGGGCTCGGCTGGCTGGCCTGTCACCTGCTCGCCCCTGGTCTGTTCTCCCAATCTGCTCCTCTGGAGGGCGACTTTGTTTCCAAATCCTGGAGTCCCGGGGAGCAGAGAGTGGGTGGGTTTTGGAGCCAGGCTGGTGTGGGGTCAAATTCCTCCTCTCTTCCTTTTTTTTTTTTTTTTTTTTTTGTGGTACTGGGGGTTGAACCCAGGGCCCCGCGCTTGCATGCTCTGTGAGTGCTGGACCACTGAGCTGCATGCCCAGCTCATTTTGTCACTTTTTGAGACAGGGTCTCGCTAAGTTACGCAGACTGCCTCTGGTCTCCAACTTGTGATGCTCCCGCCTCCACCTCCCGAGTCACTGGGATTATAGGCGTGCACCACCGTGCCTGGCCTCTCTTCCTCTTAATACCAGTTTTCTGAGCCTCTTGGCCTCGGTGGCCTTTGTCAACACAATCTCTAGCTGGGGACTGTCAGGACAATAAAAGAGGGAAGTGGCACCCTAAGGCCTGCCTTAATAGCCTTTCTGGGAACTCTCCTGCCCAACCCCACACAGCAATTCTGAAGTCGCTGAGTTTCCAAAGCTGAAAATATTTCTAGAACTCTTTGGTGACAAGGCCAGACCTAAGCTCCCAGGAGGCCAATTTTAGTCTTTATTTCCCAAGGTATAGAAAACGATGTATTTTGCTGCAGAAGTGTGAATATATGTGATTATAGTGACTGACCAGGCTGCTGCTGAGACCTTGCATAATGGACAATATAACCACATATCATTTTTTTTCCTTTTCTTTTCTCTCCTTTTCCCTTTCCCTTTTCCTCTCTCTCTCTCTCTCTCTGCCCCCCCTCTCTCTTTCCCTCCTTTTCCCTCCCTTCCTCTCTCCCTCCCTCTCTCTTTGAGACAGGCTCTCACTACGTAGCTCAGGCTGACTAGAACTCACGATCCTCCTGCCTCAGCCTCCCAAACGCTGGGATTACAGGAGTGTAATCACACCACCACGCCAATGACCATGTCACCTTTTAAATCCAGGCCACTCTCAGTTCTTCACTGTCCCTGGCTTACTGATCCCTGAGAGAGATTGTGGCCCCAGCATGGCATCCCTTCTCTCCTCTGAGGGAGGATCCAGGAAGAGGAGTTCTCGGTGAGAATGTGGGGCCAGAACGGTCACCCTGACTTTCCTTTGCTCTTTCTCTCCAGGTGCCCCTCAGAGAAGGAGTCTTCTGTAAAGGCAGAAAGGAAAGGAGACCCTAGGAAAGCGGGTCCCAGGCAGGAGCTGGCCCTTCCTGGAGCCAGACGCACCCGGGACTCATAAACACAGGAGAGCAACCGGCCTCAAAGCACCAGAGAGAGGCGGACCACAGAGAGAGGCTTCTTTGCACCCACTGGATGAACCGTGATTCTGATTGAGCCCTGGTGAAGCGGGTCTGCAGGTCTTCTGCCCATTGCTTGAGGACAAACTTGACACAATTCAGCCTGTCCCTAGTCATGACCTAGGGACAGAAGGCCACTTCTGAGTAGTGTTGGGGCTTTTTCACTTTTGTGTCTGAACCCACAGTAACAAATGACCCAGTAACACCGCCCGCCACAGCCACACGCACACGTACGCGTATGTGGAATCATGTTCCACCTACCAAACGGTGCCTTGAATCTTAATTCTTGATACCTTAAAATGCAACCTTACCGAAAGATAAGGTCTTTACAGAGGTCAAGTTAAAAGGAGGCCGTTAGGTCAGGCTGTCGCCCAACGCGGCGGGTGCCCTCATAAGACAGCACAGACACAGCACGTAGGGAGAACGTCCTGTTGAGATGAAGGCAGAGACTGCAGTGATGTTTCTGCAAACCAAAGGAACGTCAAAGACTGCCATCTGCCTACCGGAGGGTGCGGACAGGCCCGGAGCAGGTTCTCTCGCACCCCTCGCCCTCACAAGGAACCAGCGCTGCTGACACCTTGATCTTGGACTTCCAGCCTCCAGGACCTGTGAGCAATAAATTCCCGCTGTTTCTGCCACACAGTCTGTGGTAGCTTGTTACGGCAAAGTAAGTCCCAAGGAAAAGCACAGCAAAATACAGCAAAGTCCCAAGGGAAGTAAGTCCCCTAACTGCACACACATCAGCAACCGCAGTTGCCTCCAGGGGTGGGAGCTGGGTGGGGGGAGACAGGAGGACCTTCTAGAGAATTCTGGGAGGGAGGAGAGAAAGTAGCAAGGTGGAGGGAGTTGCCCCCCTTCACTTCCAGATGCCCATGGAGTCCACAAACCCACAAGTGTTTCTCAGGCCTGAATTTTGGGGGTGTGGCACAGCTGGAATGGAGAGTCCCGCAGACACAGGTGGTTAAAAATTACCCATAGATGTCTTCAGACACCTGTAGGATCTGTCCACAGCACAGGGGCTGAGGGGCTGACCTGTGGGTGGCCCTCATTTTACCTCAGAGAGGTTTGGGAACTTGCAGAAGTGGTGGAGCCTGGAATCAATGCGGATCTTCCAGAGCCCACAATGCCTGTTCTCACAGCCACCTGGCAAATATTAGCCAAAACCGGCCCACTGCTGCTGGTGCTGAAGTTTTTCCTCAGAGGGAGCCTCACGGCCGCCATCTTGCCCTGCGTCGGATTTCGGAGTTTGGCTCATCATCTCTCTGCCAGGTCTCTCTCCACCTTTCCATTTCTTTGCAATTCATTTGTTGAGTCTCCACTCTTATGTGTTGGGCACTGTTTCCAGCCACAGAGGTTACAGAACAAACCCCCCAAGCTTCAAGGAGCCCGTGTTAGTGGAGGAAATGGACAAACACGTAAACAGTTTGAAAGTAGCATCATTTCACAAAGGATTGTGTGCAACATGGGCAGCAAGGCCAAGTGAAGGGACCAAGAGTATCGGGTGGAGTTCAGCTTCATGCTGATGGAACTAAGCGTCTTTGCCGCTCCCCCTCCTTCCATAGTGAGAGGCTGTGCTGTGTGGAGGTGCTGGGCAAGATTTCTTCTCTTTCTTTGCATTCCTTTTCATGTGGTTGTTATAACGTTTTTACAATAAGGATGACTAATGTTTACATCATGTCTGAATTTTCAGCTAGAATTGGGTGGAAGTGATAAGAGCTGGTAGAACTAAGGGCAGCCATTTTTACAACCTGGGATAAGTCTCTGCCCCTTTCAAGGGCCTCAGTCTCTCCAGGTCGAATGGTGGGTTGGGTCAGTTGGGGTCTGAGTGCAGGAGCTGGGGGTGCACTCTCCTGACTCCTTACATTCGATGGTAGGTTGTACTTCTCTCCCTCACAACACAGCGCCTCAACTGTCCCCACTGCTCACTGCCACTACCCACCTATGGCTTCTACCACTCAGTCAAATATTTCCCACACCAAGCTTAGTTCAGAAGATAATTTAGGATATACAGTGAAATGGTGTCGGGCTTGGTGGCGCACACCTGTTATCCCAGTGACTCAGGAGGAGGCAGGAGGATTGAAAATTTGAGGCCAGAGGCCTCCTGTGAAACTTAGGGAGACCCTGACTCAAAATAAAATAAAACAATAAAATAAAACCAAAACTAGGCTGGGAGATGCAGCCCAGTGGCAGAGTACTTGCAAAGTATATGTGAGGCCCTGGGTTCAACCCCCAATTATTACACACACACACAACGATTAAATAGTATTGAATTATACAATAAGCAAATTATGCCTTTTCCGATCTCTCTCTTTCTCCTTCTCTCTTTCCTTCTCTCTCTCTCTCTCTCTCTCTCTCTCTCTCTTTTTCTTTCTCTTTCGTTATTTTCTCTTTCTCTCTTTCTTGACCCTGGGGGCTAGAAGCCAGGGCCGTGTGCATGACAGGCGGATGCTCCACTACCTAGCTGCATCCTCAGCTCCCGCCCCCTTTTTTTTTTGTCTTTTATCTTTTATCCTGAGACAGGGTCTCCCTAAGTTGTACAAGCTGCCTCTGGCCTCAGGCTTGAGATCCTTCTGCCTCAGCCTCCTGAGCTGCTGGGATTACAGACGTGTTACCACAGGGCCTGACTCCTTTTCCAATTCTTCAATCCTTCTGCCTACATCAAGAAGAAAATCTCAGTGTGGTGCTCCTCAGCCTTTAACACCTGCCACTATTTAACAAAGGGAGAGCCCACTCAGGCTAGGACAGTGGGATGTTTCCTGACATCTTAATTTTCTGTTTGTGTGTGTGTGTGTGTGTGTGTGTGTGTATGTATGTGTATGTAGCCTATTTACTGAGGTAATATTGATTTGAGACATAGGATAGTGATAGAAGATTTCTAGGTTTAAGTAAACTTTCTTAGGCTTAACAAAGGAGTTGACATGAAAAATATTTGTTAAATAATTACATATACATAAGAGAAAATCAAGTCATACCCTTTTGTACTTAAAACTCTCTGATGATTTCTCATTTCCCTTCGATTATTTCCAAACCCGATGACCTGTGTCCCTAATCCCTACCAACCTGTCCAACACTATCTCCTCCATTTCCCTCAACCTTTTGAAATCTCTAGTACATCAAACTCATCTCTGCCTCAGGGGCCCCGCAGCTGCTGTTCCCTCTGGCTGGAACGTCCTCCACCCGGATCTCTGCTCGGACGCCCTCACAGGCTTCAACTGGGTCTCCACTCCAGTCACTCTTAGTCCCCTTACTTAGTTTCATTGCTCATGTTGCACACATTCCTTTCTGAAATGATGCTATTTTAAAACTATTTATTTGTCCATTTTTACCACTAGAATATAGGCTCCTTGAAGATTGAGGCTTTGTTCTGTAACCAGTGTGGCTGGAAACAGTGCTCAACACACAAGAGTAGAAACTCAACAAGTAACAAAAAATGTCAAGGTGAAAGGAGACCTGGCAGGGAGATGACGAGCCAAACTCCTATGTCTGAGGCAGAGCAAGATGGTGGCTGCGAGGGTCCACCTGAAGGAGAACGTCAGCCTTGGCCTCACTTTTACCAGCCTTTGATGCCCTAAGACAATCAGCTCCCACACAACAACCAGTCAGTAATGGTAGATGTGGAAGGAATGATGTAGCTATAACAGCACCATCAGGCATCATTATAACTGACTTGGGCAAGGATCATGTTATAACTAGTGGGTAAAGATGTGAGGGAGACCAAAATATTTATGCATTTATTTCTATGTTCTGAAAAAAATCTAGCTACAAGGTCCATGTTAATTACAAGGGAGAAAGAGAAACTACAGGGGAGAAACTCAGCTGCCTACACCTTAGCCAAGTGATCAGTTAGACCATCCGTAATGGGGCAGATGATACCACGTACCTCCTGATACAATGCACTGAGGAGGACACCTGTCACTTCTGTGATACTCCTGCCCAAAGAGGCACAACTCACAGCTAATCGTGAGGAATCGTCAGACAGCCCAGAGAGACATTTTACAGAGTAATTGGCCAGTATGCTTCAAGACAGTCAATATCACCAGAGAGAAACAAAATCTGAGAAATTGTTCTAAATTAAAGGACAATAAAGAGACATGAGAATTAAATGCAGTGAATGAAATGGAATTTTCTATCGTCTTAAAGGATATGATAACAATTGGCAATCCAAGGGTGCACTGACCTCTGCCCTCACCTCCAGCCCAGTTCCCACTCAGAAAAGATGAGCACAGTAGCAAAAAATATATTGCTGTGCAGATAAAGTCCGTATGGAGGGAGTTTGCCCTTAAGAAAGAGGCTGATGGGGATGAGCCAGTGACCAGAAAGTGACTCCACTCCCAGATCTATCAGTGCCTGGTGGCACCAATTTCTTCTTCTGTAAAATGGGCAGAGCCATGTTCAGCTTTGTCCCCAGCCCTGAGGACACAGTGACTTCACTTCTGTGTCCTGCCTGACCTAGAGAGCATCAGGTGACTTCCGACTTGAAAGTGGGGTGCTCAATGGGGCCCTCAAAAATGTCCCAGCTCTGAGGCTCCTTCTTTCACATCCTGTGTCCCTCTCCCTTCACCCTTTGACCCACGCACGCTCTCCAGGTATCTACTGGCACCACCTGGAGACTCCAGCCCACCAGAGTCACAATGGAGGCCAGGAGTGGCCAGGAAGCTCAGAGGCTGAACCTTCTCATGTGACCCCATCCCTAGCACATGTGGAGACCCAGGGGCAACTTTTGCAGAGGAGAGGAACAGGTCATTTTCCAGCAGCAGGGACCCTGTCCTGCATCTCAGCCCATCCACCTGCTGCACTGCCTCTTGGCCTCTCTCAGTTGCCAGTTTCAGGCAGGAGGAAGGCAGGCCTCAAGAGCCTGCAAAATGGTGGGCGGAAGCCCCGGGTTTGCTCTATTCTTCCTCCAGTGTCCTGTGAGCTCTTGCCCCAGCCCCACCCCTGGCCCTGGCAGCATTTGTGACCATGGGGCTCTCCTAGCACCCCAGGAAGTCTGGTATTTCTCTAAGTGCGTCTCAGCCAGTATCTCATGGAGCCCCACCCCAGCCTGGTCTGTAAGGGTTGCAGTTGGCCCTGCTGTACAGCTGGGACCCAGAGCAGCCACTCAGACTGGAAGTGGCAGAGCTCAGACTCTACAGGACTCTGTGACAGCCCAGCTGCTGATGGATGAGGTGGGGAAAGTCTCCAGACCACGAGGCAACTGTCCTGCAGAAATCTTGGAGTGGATGGGGTCTCCTACCCAATTTTCAGGGATGAGAGAGAGCATTAAAAATCTGCTATATGTGAGCAGTATAATGTAGGAAAAGTCATGTCACCCTGCTGGACCTCTGTCATTCAATCAGTTGAATGGGGACAATCTCTAATACCTCACAGGGATGCATTGAGAAGAAGGCAGGGTTGTTTTGTTTTGTTTCATTTTGTTTGAGACCAAGGTCTTGCCATATAGCCCAGGCTGGCCTCAAACTCACATTCCTTCTGCCTCTGCCTCCTGAGTACTGGGATTATGGTGTGTACCACATGCCCGGCTAAGAAGGCAGTTTTGTGTATTTATAGGGTGCCATACCAGAGGCCACCTGCAGCTGTACCACTGTGGTATCTGACCCTATTCATTCTTGGAAGCTAAGCAGGGTAGGGCCTGGTTAGTACTTGGATGGAAAACCACCTGGGAACACCAGGTGCTGTAGGCTTGGGAGAAGGACCCAGCAACCCACCTCCAAAAAACAATCTGCCATTGAAAACCCTATGAGTAACAGAGAAACACTGACAAAAGCACTGTTTCGCCTGTTGTACATAGGGTCACTATGAGTTGGATACTGACTCGACAGCACCTAACACCACCACCACCACCACCAGAGACCAGGGTGGGGTTTAGCTCACCAGAGTGCTGCACTGTGCTGAGTCCTTGGGTTTGATTCCTAGCACTGCAAAAAACGGGAGAAGGACCTGGTAACCCACTCCTGAAACAATCCCCAAGACAATCGGCCATTGAAAATCCTATGGGGGCCTGCAGCTGTACCACAGTGGTGTCAAACCCCTCAGATCTGGGAAGCTAAGCAGGGTCGGGCCTTGTTAGTACTTGGATGGGAGACTGCCTGGGAACACCAGGTGCTGTAGGCTTGGGAGAAGGACCCAGCAACCCACTCCCTAAAAACAATCCTCCATTGAAAACTCTATGAACAGCAGAGAAGCACTGACAGTAGTGTTTCACCTGTTGTACATAGGGTCACTAGGCATCAGATACCAACTCAAAGATACCTAACAACAACAACCAAAAAAACCAAAAACCCTATGAGGGTTGCTATGAATTAGACCAGACTTGACAACACCCAACACCACCACGAGTGGAGGGTCTCCTTGTCATTGTCAACGTTCGTCTTACGCGTGCACCCTCTGCGGGTCAGCCACTGCGCATGGTGTTTTCCTGAGTATTCGCTAATGGAATCCTCATGACGCTCAATCTGGATGAGCCAGGACAAAGAAAAGAGCCTGGACGGCAGCTCCTTTGGAAATTGTGGCCCCACCCACCGAATACCTGAAGGACAAGTGTGGCTGGCTGGATGGCAACGCCCCTCCGTGAGCTTCCCACACGGGTCTGGCCCAGATGGGTCCTTCTGTCTGAAATCCTTTGTTTCCCCTTTGTATTTTGAAACTGTGGACTCACGTGAAATTGCAAAAATAGCACAGAGAAGTCGATGCCCATCACCAGCTTCCCCGCAGGGTGACACACTACGTAATATCCAAATGCATAACAGAGCACATCACCAAAACCGGGAAGTTGATATAGGTATAAGGCAATTGACTAAATGACTCTTTACTCAGAGGTCACCAGTTTAGCATACACTCATTTTTAAAATGCCTTTGTGCCTAGAATGTTCTTGCCTTCCTTTTCTATATCTGAAGCTATATGGTCCTCAAGACCAGCCTCTCTGAGACAACAACGCCCCCTGACTAAAGATCACCCCACCTCATCACCCTCTCTCTGTCCTGACTCCCAGCTCCCAGAGACAGTGCAGCTGGTGGTTCAGAATGGGGGCATCGGAGCCTTCAGATATAGATTTTTAAATTCAGCAAAAGCCACCCCTGGGGACCAGTGACATGACTTTCTGAGCCTCAGTTCCTCCACTTTTAAAATGAACGTGATTATTGCAGGGTTTGTTAGGGTGAGAAGAGGCAAACATTCCAAGCTGAAACACGTAGAATGGAAGTTCCCTGGAATGGACGGCAGTCACGATTTCCATTGGCTTGTAGGTCTTGTCACACCTACCTACCTCAGGCCGACCTTAGCATGTTTCTCCACCTTCCTCACAACGCTGCAGAGGGTTCAAGGGCAAACCTTCCTATCCTGCATCTCTGTGCCATCACAGCGCCTGGCACATAGCAGCTACTGAATAGACATAGGTGGAGCCCCCGCCAGGCAAGCTTTCCTTAACTCGTGGTGCTTGGTGCCTCTTGAACGTCACCTTCCTTCCTGGCCCCGAAGGGCACGGCCACTGTCAAGCAAACCCCATGAAGCTGAGCCAGGGTGAACAAGGCAGTTACACTTGATATCATCTGTTGGTAAGAGGCCTTCTGGGGACCCCAGGACCTCAGAGGCCCCTCAGGGCTTTCCCTGGACTCAGTGGGGATGGGGTAGCATTTGGGCACAAAACCTCAAACCTGGACAGGGTGCAGAGGGCAGCCAGCCTTGTGCCAAGCAGGCCACTCTGTCCTGGAGAAAAGGGCTCTGGGCTGCCAGCTGGGAGGCCTAAGCTCAAGTTCTGGCACTTACTAGCTGCAGATTTTGGACAAGCCTTTGAGACTTGCTAAACCTCAGTTTCCTCGTCTATAAAATGGGGTTGTCATGTGGGTTACGATCTCACTGTGTAAACAAATTCTATATTCTACCAAATTCTTTTTTTTTTCTTTTTTTTCTTTTTGCGGTACTGGGGGTTGAACCTAGGGCCTCACGCTTGCATGCTTTGCAAGTGCTGGACCACTGAGCTGTACCTTCAGCCCATTTTTTAACTTTTTTTGAGACAGGGTCTCACTAAGTTATGCAGACTGCCTCTGGTCTCGAACTTGCGATCCTCCCGCCTCCGCCTCCTGAGCTGCTGGGATTACAGGCGTGAGCCACTGCGCCCGGCTCTATTCTACCAAATTCTATACTCACATATACAGCGGATCACTTCTGGCCTTGCTGTGCAGCATTGAGAAGCTAACATTTTTGAGCAGAGATTTTTGGATCCTTTATCTAACTGGACCTGAACACCTTGGTGAGCTGGGTGGCTATTTTTAGCCCTAGCAGGTGGAAACACAAACAACCCTGGGTCAGGCAGAGCTGGAACTGGGAACACAAGTGCGCCTGACCCCAGGTTCCCGCTCAGGTTGAGACTGTGTCCACCTTAGGACTGCGTCTTTGCAGGCACAGCCAGCTGGCTCCACACCTGTAGCCTCCAGGAACGTATTTAGAGTCCAGATGTCTCCTACTCTGAGTGTTTAGTGCTGTATTTACCCATTTTTCCAGGGAGGAAGCCAGGGCCAGAGAAGGGGAGAGGGAGGAATTTTCCTGGGATTATCTTGCAAGTTAAGATCAGAGTTCGTTCCCAAAATCCATCCCCACCTCTCCCCTCCGAGGGCTTCCTCTCTTCCCCAGGCCACAAGAGTTCAGGCTCCCAGAGCTGAATCGGGGGCCCTGAGTGTGAAGCGTCACCCCCAACTTCAAGTCCTACCAGGGAAGTCTGAGGGAGCTCCTCAGGGCATCTGGGCACTGATGTGGGGTCTTTGTGTCCAGACTGCCAATCTGAGCAGACAGGCTCGCAGGGCTCAGTCAGGCAAGGGAGGCAGCCACTCAGCCCCTTTGTCCTTCCCCTGGGTCAGTGTTTGCCAAGTGTGGGGCCCATACTCAGAGCTTTGTGAAAATTAGGTGGCCACCAACACGGCATTGTCCGCCATCCATTGCTGCTTGCTGGGGAAGTGCTGGCTCTTTATGTCCCTTCCAGCCTTCCTAATTGCTTGGAGGAGAAGGCCAGCCTCAGGGCTTTGGCACGAATGCCTCTCTGACACCCACAGCTCTCCCTTTTGAGCAAAGCAAAAGCAGCAAAGCCTCTGACTGGAATTTAATGACATTGTTTTTTTTTTTTTTTTCATTACGTTTGTTTTCACTATGATCATTATTACGATGCTTTACAACCGGTTTCCCTTTTATGTGAGCCATATAAATTCTCTTTTAAAAATAAACTACCTGGGTGCAATGGCTCATGCCTGTCACTCCAGCAAGTCCGGAGGCTGAGGCAAGAGGGTCACAAATTCAAAGCCAGAGGCAGGCTATGGAACTTAGTAAGAGACCCTGTCTCAAATGAAAAATAAAAGATGGGCTTGGGGGTGCAGCCTAATGGTAGAGCACTTGCCGAACATACAAGAGGCCCTGGGCTTACCCCTTGAGTACTATCAGTCAAACAATCAATCAATCAATAAATAAATAAAATTCATTTATACTTTGAAAACTCAATTAAGAATAAGTGTTCAGTAAGTTATTGGGGAGCCTGTAGCCATAGCCCTGTGACATCCAATCCTGTCAGATCTTGGAAGCTAAGCAGGGTTGGGCCTGGTTAGCACTTGGATGGGAGACTTCCTGGGAACACCAGGTGCTGTAGGCTTGGGAGAAGGACCCGGCAACCCCCTCCCAAAAAAACCAATCAGCCATTGAAAACCCCATGAACAGCAGAGAAGCACTGACAATACTGTTTCCCCTGTTGTATATAGGGTCGTTATGAGTCAGATGCCTGCAGCAGTAGCCCTGTGGCATCTGATCCCGTCAGATCTCGGAAGCTAAGCAGGGTCAGGCCTGGTTAGTACCTGGATGGGAGACCGCCTGGGAACACCAGAAGCTGTAGGCTTGGGAGAAGGACCTGGCAACCCCCTCCCAAAAATCAATCTGCCATTGAAAACCCTATGAACAGCAGAGAAGCACTGACAATAGTGTTTCCCCT
>VMDO01030510.1:0-21205 GCA_007922755.1 Pedetes capensis | reverse complement strand
CCTGCAGCGGTAGCCCTGTGGCATCCGATCCCGTCAGATCTCGGAAGCTAAGCAGGGTCAGGCCTGGTTAGTACCTGGATGGGAGACCGCCTGGGAACACCAGAAGCTGTAGGCTTGGGAGAAGGACCTGGCAACCCCCTCCCAAAAATCAATCTGCCATTGAAAACCCTATGAACAGCAGAGAAGCACTGACAATAGTATTTCCCCTGTTGTACTTAGGGTCTCTATGAGTCAGATACCGACTCGACGGCACCTAACAACAACAACAACAACAATATGCAAGTATAAGTGTTTTGTCTTCAAGTAGACTCATGGAAAAGACTCTGGCAAATGAAGGTTTCTGGTAGCTTTAAGATCATACTATTGGACTGGGTAAGAATACCTTGAACTCTAATGAAGAAACTGACTGGGTGATAAAACTGTCAACCCAACATGAAGCAGAATTAATTAAATACCAAGGAAATGATCTGGCAGATTTCCATGCTGAGTGAGCCAGTACTGAAATCGTGAAGGTGCGCAATTTGAATGAGCTCCATTAAGACTGATCAGAGTCAAATTACCTGTGATAACTTATTTAATAAGCAACATCATGCAGCTGAATTGGGGAAACAAGATTAGCATTTATGAGGATGTGGACTCATGAAGAGCCTGGACAGCTGGTTGACCTTCCTGAGTCCTTAAAGATTTCCTCATTCTCTGGGCCTGGTGGTGCACACCTGTAATCTCAGTACTTGGGAGGCTGAGGCAGAAGGATCTCAGGCTCAAGAGCCTAGTCTATGTAGCAAGACCTGGTCTAAAAGAAAACTTCTTTTATTAAAAGCTCTGCACTCTATAGTGCGTCATGGAAGAGGGCAAATGGTACCTGTGAAAAAATGCTGGTGGGTGACTGAATTTGGTAAAATAGTTTATAGCCATTGTTAGGTTTGTCAAACCCATAAGTCTGATAAGACAATAAAAACCTCAGGTGAGCTGGGAACTGGGGCACAAACCTGCCATCCCAATGACTGGGGAGGCTGAGGCAAGAGGATCTCAAGTTTGAGGCCAGAAGCAGCCTGCGCAACTTTGCGAGACACTTTCTCAAAATAAAAAATAAAAAACTGAGGGCTAGAGGTGCAGGGTCAGTGGTAGAGCACCTGCCTAGCTAGCCTGTGTGATGCCCTGAGTTCAATCCCCTCCATTTCTGCAAAATAAATAAATAATAAATGAATACCTCAGGTGATATATTTCTGGCATCTGCTGAATCATTCGAACATTTACAGATGGAGTCTTTCAGCTGCCACTTGCAATGCCTGTTTCCAGGTTGTGCAGAAGCCTTCCTGTGAAGGAAGACTGATGCTAGAACAGTAGCTAAAAGGTCATTAGAAAATATGTTTCCCTTAGTTGTAAATTACTGACAGTTAAATGAAATATTACAAATACAATGCCATTAAGCAAAGCTAATTGAACGGACTGGATTGCCTTGGTCAAAGGTATTATGACTGATGGTAATCAGATCCACTCCCTCTGGAAAACAGATTAACCACTTCTGAAACCATTACTGGAAGGCATATGCCCCTAATAATAGAACCCCATGTGTCTCCCTGCTGTTTAAACTTGGACATGACTCAGTAGTGTAAGGCTTTAATGCCTTATGCCAAAGCAGGTTTTTCCCTAGGGAAAAGAAGTCCCTCATGACCCACCAACCAATGACTACCAGATCTGTTATGATTTGGAACCCAGATGTCAGGTTTTTTGGAAACAATGCCAGATAGAGCCTGCTTGGACGCCATTGGAAAGGTCCATCCCATGTTTTTGCAGCAGAACTTGAGGGTCTTGCATGTTTGAGTCTTGAATCCATAGCTCTCAGCTCACAAGGGTCCTCCCAGACGTTGGAACCATATACTTACTGGAGAAGTTCAGGCAAAACTGACCAGGGGAGTTTTTCCCCAGAAGCAGATAACATCTTAGACACTTTTCTAACACTGGGGATCAAAACCTTTCTGCCATCATGAAAACCTTACCCTTTTTATTTTTTCCTTTCCTCTCTATTTCCTATTGCCCTAAATCCTTCCCTTTCCTTGCAGAAAAACCCATGGGACTAGAAGCTATGGAAGGCTTGACCAAAGGCTTATGCTCTAGCAAGAAGCTGGAGCAATGTTAGGTATGTGAGCTGATGATCCAGACTCAGGAACCAGTTCCACCATTGCCAATGTTTCTCTTGTTCCCTGTGAGAGTCACCCTGAAATCCCAAAGGAAGAGTGGGAAACTATCTTTGCTGTGATAGACATCACTGGCTATGCATCTTAGGCAGAGTTTCTCCGAAAGCAGGGACTGAAAGGTTTCCATGTGGCAGGTTATTTGGAAATTGTGATCCCAGGGAGCAAGAGTGAAGAGCAAAGGAGCAAAGCAGGGAAGGAAGATGTGTTAGTGACCTGGCCACTGATATGAGTGACTGGTGCTTAAACCAGGAGACATTCAGAAAAGTCTTATCCCACGCATTTCAGTGGTGTCTGCTTGAGGGATGGACTAGGCAGAGTTTGTCCATTGGCTCCCCTCCCCCACTGGTCTAAGCCTTAGACTTGAGGAATAGCCCCATGATCTTTAAACTCCTGTATCAAAACACAGGGGTTTGTGCCTATCTAGGTGTTAAATAGCATCAGGGATACAACTAGAGCATGTGGCGCTGGGCCCAAGGCAAGACACTGTCAGATGGCACAGGCAACTGGTGGACATCTGCGCAAAGATGGTTGCCAAAGCAGTGGCTGGAAAAAGAGGTGTGGCCAAGAGATTTCAAAGTGTTGCCCCAGAGGAATCCAAAGCAGCCTATTCCTTGTGACCACTGAGATGACCAACACAGGTGTTTGCCCCTCAGATCTGTTCTTGCCTTCCATCAAGACCAACCTGCCAGAGTCTCCAGCAAAAAGTCAGAGTACAATCTCTGCAAGAACCTAATATAACAGTGTTAATAGAACAAGCTATAGTCCCTCCACCCAGTACAGTTGGTCCCCAAGCTGAAATTGAAATTTATCATCAACTTCTAAGATCATTATAGATTGCCCTTCTTCATCAGCTAGGACTTTGATCAGTGTAAATTTGTTGCCCAAAGGGGATACCTAGTCCTTTATTCCCAAGGAGTCTGAGACTTAACTGCCCTTGGAGGCCAGTGTTTGCTGTGGTCACCTGTTCACCATTCTTATGGACAGGTAAGCTCAAGTTGCATTCATAGTCCTTCCTATTCCCATCATGGAGAAGCATCTCTGGCTCTCCATGGAAATCAGAGTAAAGTATCACTCCCTGTCGGTAATCTTTGGCTCACTGGCCTAAGATTCTCAAGGTCCAGGTAATAGATGTAGCTTTAAGTTCTGTAAAACCCTTACAGTGTTGCCTTGTGAAGTATTCTCATCCCCCTCCTGCTTTCAGGTGCCAAGTGTTCTAATATAGTAGAGAAAAAGGCTGCAGGTACAGCAAACACAAAGCATACAAGGGGCCATCAGGCACTGTTATGGTTTGAATCTAAAATGTCCTCAAAAGGCCATGTGTTTAAATGCTTGTTCCCAGGAAGTTGTGCTGTTTGTGGAGGTGGGTTGTTGGGGGCAGGTCTTTGGAGGTTTTACCCCAACCCCTGTTTCTGGGTTGTTATGATGATTCCTAGTTTCTTCAGGGTTTTTATTATGAGGGATGTTGAGCTTTGTCAAAGGCCTTTTCTGCATCTATTGAGATAGTTATGTGATTTCTGTCTCTGAGTCTGTTTATGGACTGTATTACATTTATTGATTTGTGTGTATTGAACCATCCTTGCATTCCTAGAATGAAAGCAACTTGATTTTGGTGTATGATCTTTTTAATGTGCTACTAGATTTGGTTTGCAAGTGTTTTACTGAGAATTTTTGCACTGCTGTTCATCAGGGAAATTAGTTCATAGATTTGTGTCTTTGTGTGCGTGTGTGTGTGTGTGTGTGTGTGTGTGTGTGTCCTTATTTGGTTTGGGTATCAGGGTGATATTGGCTTCATAGAATAAACTTGGAAGCATTCCTTATCCTTCTGCCTCATGGAATACTTTGAGGAGTATAGGTGTTAATTCTTCTTAAAATTCTTGGTAGAATTCAGTTCTAAGTCTGTCAGGTCCTGGGATTTTCTTTGTTCTTTCCAATGTTTTCTTAGGCTGTTTACTTTGGTGCTGAAGAACATGATAAGATCAGTTGATCTGTCTCTTTTTTCTTCTTTTTTCTCCATTTGCCCTTTGGCCTTCTCTTCTTTCTCTACTAAGCATGTGCACACCTCTCCCTTTTCTTGAGCCCACCATTCCTCTACAAGCCTGCTTAACTCTTTTTTCTCTGGCTTCTTTACCTTTCCCTGGGGAACAAAAACTTCCTTATGCTGAGTCACCCAAGAAGTGCAGTTTTTTCCAATTTCCTTTGCAGGTTTACCTAAGTTTCTCCAAGTGCTTCAGTCTTGTCTGTAATTATTTCTAAATGGTGTACTATTTTTAATAAACCTATACTCTATATTATAAAAAAAAAATCAGTTGATCCTCTGGTCCCGTGTCCAATTTACCTTGTTTTTGCGTAAGACGGATTCTTCTTTCTGAGGTAATGACATGTGACTCATCACGCTAGTTGATAAGGAATTTTATAAGCCATATAATAACAGTACTAGTGGAAGAACTATGGACAGGGAGGGAACCCAAGGAAAATATCCTTCCCTTTGAGAGGGGGAAGACAGGAAGAAAACCAGAATGATTATTGTGAGGATCCTGGAAGCTCAACCCAATTTTTCTGCCACAAATTTGCACATTTGAACCTTCTCTTTGGGGCCAGGAAGATAGTCCACAGGGCATCTATGAATAGTGCCTTGAGATCACTCAGCAAGGCAGGGCTCCTGCACAGGGCTTCCCAGGCTATATACTGCATGCCAGGAATTGCCATTCGCAGAACTAGGACATGTGCTGCACCCCTTGAGGTGAACAGTGCAGAGATTTTGTAGGAGGGCATCACATTTCAGCACTGGTCAATGTCAAATGTGTCCTGGGAACAGCCACAAATTCCATGCTAAGTGAATCCCAAGTATGAGCTTGATCTGAGAGGTATAGAGGGGGTCGCCAGGCCTTAAACCCTTGCTTTGCCTTGGATCTCTCAGATGTCTCACTACCCTGGCTTCCAAAAGCTTGATCCTTTCTTGCTGCTCTCTGTCCTTTTCCTTTGTCCTGCAGAGGGTGGGTGGTGCTTAGAGCAGAGGCCTCAGGTGCAATGTCAGTATCCAGTAGGCAGTGATGCTGGGCGGGTGGAATCTAAGGTTTAACTGTCTCCATGGTCGTAGAGACAGTTCATGGCCCTAGGGATTTTAGCAGCATCTTTTTGCTGAGGAGCTTGCAGTGTTGAAATCCGTCTGCAGTTAGAAGAGGGTACCTGGACATTCCCCCAACACGCGCACACCATCTTCCTCCAGGAGAAACTGAGGCCAGAAAAGAAAAGTGAGTTTCCCAGGACCATACAGCCATTCAGTGGCAGAGCCCTGCACCTCAGTGCATCCCTATTCAGCTATTGCTGCTTCTGCTTGCAAAGCTTACATTCTCAGACTCCCCAGGAGAACGCGTCAGTTAGGTCACCCAGGAGACAGAACTCACACAGTGGCTTCAGCAGGGAGAACTGAACACAGAGAATTACTAACTGGAACACGGGGCTGGAACAAAGGAGGGCTGGCTAGGAGCTGGCAGTTGCTGAGGAGAACTCTGCTGGACATGGGTGTAGCAGATACAGAGAGAAGACTACCCCAAGGCTAAGCAAGAGCCCTGAAGGAGGAACAGGTCTGGAGGAGGGATGGGGGGCAGGCCTCATTGAAGAAGAGACACCCGGGCAGGAGACAGAGGCGAAGTTGGCTGTGCCTGGCTGAGGGGCAGCTCCTGCTGTGTAGAACTGGGAGGCAGGGCAAGGGAATGGGAAGGGAGGGTTTGGCAAAGAGACAGGAAGACCGAGGGGGGCAGAGGTGAGCCCACTAGGGACAAGCCAGGGGCAGAGTCATTGCAGCTGTAAAGACCAGGAGTAGGTTTTCAGCTTTGTCATTTCCCAGCCATGAAACATTGGGCAAGTCACTTAGTCATCTGCCACTAATTTCCTTGACTATAAAGTGAGATAGTAGACTTGTCATTGTTGTTGGGTGCTGATGAGTGGGGTCTGATCCGTGGCGACTCCATGTAAAATAGAATGAAGTACTCTGTGACACTGTGCCGCACCCGGCACTATGTCAGTGCAACTCTGCTATTTATAAGGTTTTCAATGGCTGATTGTTTTTTGGGAATGGGTTGCTGGGTTCTTCTCCTAAGCCTACCACACCTGGTGTTTGTTCCAGGCTGTCTCCCATCTGACGATTAACCAGGCTGACCCTGCTTAGCTTCCCAGATCAGATGAGATCGGACACCATGGCAGTATGGCTATAGCCACAAGAGTTATATGGGCTGTACTATGTTGGCATCAGAGTGCCTAAGCTTTGTAATTTTGCTCTACCACTTACTAGCTGTGTGGTTTGGGGCAAGTCACTAAACCTCTCTGTGCCTGCTTCCTTATCTATAAAATGGGAATAGCAATAGCACCTACTTCAAAGGATTATAGAATCCTTTGATTCTAAAGAATGAATGAATAAGTAAATGAAAGAATGAATGAGTAAAATAGAATGAATAGTGCTGGGTAAATAACATTCTGGCTATTATTATATTTACTGTAGGATGAGGAGGATGCATCTTAATATGCTTGATGTAATTACGGTGGAGCACCTCAAAGAAGAGAGCCTGAGTTTTATCAAGGTCTTAAAAGAGCTTTGCTCATGTTTGTGTGACTTTATTGTTATGTAAATCAGGGCCAGTTCAGATCGTAAGCCACAGATGTGAGATTATAGCTTCATAAAAATTAATGGTTCTCGGCAGGGTGACACTGCTTCCCGGGGTATACTAGAAATTTGTGTGACTTCTTTTATTTTTGTCATAATAAGGGCTAATATTGGCATTTAGTGGGATCAGCTTGGCACAACAAAAATTTCCCCTGTGACCTTCAGGACTTTTCTTTTTCTTTTTCTTTTTTTGCTTCCTTCCTTCTTTCCTTCCCTCCCTCCTTCCTTCCTTCCTTCCTTCCTTCCTTCCTCTGCTCCTTCCTTCCTTCTTTCCTTTCTTTCCTTCTTACTTTCTTTTCTTTTCTTTTTCTTTCTATTTTTTTTTTTTTGAGGTAGGGTCTCACTATGTAGTGCAGGTAGTCTGTGAACTCACAATCCTCCTGCCTCAGCCTCCCAGGTGAGGGGTTAACAGGTTTGTGCCACCATGCCTAGCTTATGTTGTGTTTTATTTGAAACTTTACCACCAAATGTCCACTATGTTGAAGAATCACAGGTGGCAGTCCTGGTGATATTACTGGGCCACCAAATCCATTTGCATAGTAACTGTCATCATTGTGGTAGCTTTCATTTACATTTATGTATACTGATTTAGCCTCTATAACAAACTGTGAAATATAGGGGATAAGGGTGGGCAATATTTAATTGGCTTTTGAAAACCTGGTTTTATATCTGCCCACATAAGAACAATTGTCTGCCTGCCTCTCCTGGACTTATTTACTGAACAGTGGTCCTATCAAGATAAAGTGAGAGGTTTTCAAAGAAACATTTGTAAAGCGGACAGTGCATCATACTTCCGTGATTTAAAGAATTGTGAAAATTAGAATTGTCACTGAACATTAAAAGAAACTTTGGCAGGAGGTGTAACTCAGTGGTAGAGCCCTTCCTTGCCCAGCATGTTCAAAGCCCCAGCTCTACCAACCAGCCAACAAACAACAACAAAAAACTAAAAGAAAACAAAACAAAACCCCAAGAACTTGGAATACATGGTAAAGTTGTTGTCTTTCAGAACAATATAAATGACTGCAAACTATGGTAAGCAGTGTAAGATTGTATGAAAAATCTCAAGTTTTCAGAGAGTTCTCAGAGAGTGATGGGTTCTTAGGATGACTGGAAAACAATCTAACTGAAGTGATTTTTTTATTCCATTGAATTCTGATAATATCTCATTCTAAGAAAAGCTGATGAGATGGTGACAACTGCTGAATGTCAGCTGCATAATAGGATCAGCAGAGTGATTTTCCATCACTAGTTGGTGAGAGCCCCCCGTGGGGTAGGAAAGCCTGCTGCTTCTGAAATGAAGAAAGCCGCAGTGGAAATTTACTTTCAGAATTACTGACAATGTACACAAAGGTGTTGACAGCATTCAAAACCCTTCAAACTTGTTTCATAGAGACAATAATTTATTTTTCCAATGTCATTATATTGTCTGTGCCACAGATTGAGTTTCAAGTATAATTTTGGGCAACATGGGTTTGTAGGCCATTCAAAACAATTAACGCCAGATGTTTGGTACAATGCACAGAAAAACATTCTATGAAAATGGTGCATTATTTATTTGGATTCTTTGCTTTGGCTCAGGATTTTTATTGTTAGACTCTGATGCAGTCTTAAGTGGTCCATCTTTGAGGGCCAAACCTCTCCAAGATCTTTTATTCTCTGATTTAACAGTTTTACCTTCCAATCGGTCTTCTATTCTCCTCCATCTGGTAAAATAAATGACAATGAAGTACATATGTACAAAACTCAATCATGTAAAATGTATAGTTGTGTTGCCGTGACATTCATCAAAACTTGCTTTTCAGGAGGTCTGTGCTAGTGAAATAGGAAGGTTCAACCAGGCACGGTGGGTGGCACGTGTGGAATCATAGCACTTAGGAGCCTGAGGCAGGAGGGTGATGAGTTTGAGGCCAGCCTGGGCTACACAGCTAGACCCTGCTTTGCAACACCACCACCATCACCACCACAGAGGTAAGAATACTGAAGCTATTTATATATTCAACTGAGGAAGTTCCAATTCAGTTACTTCTAAGCCCATTCTCTCTGCTCCCAGTGTCCCACCAGTACCTGTCCTGCTAGTGTCACAGTGCCTAGGACAGTGTTGACTGGGATTCTTCTGTGAACACATCGCACCTTTCGTGCCATCCGGGAGATCCACACAGGCACGCGCCCTCTCTCTGCATCCACATCTGTGTGTGTGTGCGTGGAGGGGGCCCACTTCCATGCTCACACAGGAAAAGGACAATGGCCGGCTTTAGGGCACCCTGAGCCAGGCACATCCCAGACATTACCTCTACTCTTCGCACCCGCCCTGTAAGATAAACGTCACCTCTTCAAGCTGCCTGAGCTTGAGATTCAGGTGTGAGAGCTGGGCTGGATGGTGACCTGGAGGGAATCCCATCATATTAAAACATGCATCATCTTAGGGTTTATAGAATATGGTCTTCAAGGTCTTTCTAAGTACCTGACTGCATACCTCAAGTAAATATTGCCACTTCAAGAGAGGAGATATGATTTCTGAGGTATTTAGTCAGTACCTTGTCCCATGCCCTATGGAGGGAATATTTGTGACACTAGTCTTAGAAGACAGACTGGTGCTGCTCTGAGAATATTACTCTTTCTTATTTTTCCTCTTCAGGGCTGTGATTTGCATAGCATGTGATCCCTGTTTTCCTTAAGGTTATTGTGACTTTCTCCTCTCACATGCTAATGACTCTGGCATGTTATTGCATAGCTTAATGCTAATTTTAATTCTGATCTTATCTGGAAACTCTACCTTTCATTCTTCCATATTTTTGTAAAGGAACACTTCCAGTATTACTACTTTTAAATCCAGACTGACTCATGCAACCATATGACTTATACATTCTGGTAAAGTTGTGCCGGATCATTTACATGTATAAATTTACATTATTTTATCATGGATGGTCTTATTTCTTTTATTACAACTGGGATATGAAAATTGGCAGTTCCCAACTCCTGGGCGTGGGCCTGGCACTGACAGCAAGGCCACAGTGCTCTCTCGTTGCACATTAACAAGTTCACGGAACACCACTATCAGATAAGGCCACGGTGACAGCGATGGCCCCGGATAAACACAAGAACACTCTGTAATGCTGTCTGAACAGAGACAAAACACACACGTTTTCCAGACTGCAGAGGTGGCAGCGTCTCCTGTCCTGGCCAGGATGAATGGCTGCTGCTGGGTTACACTTGCTCCTTTAGTCTCATTCTAGTCTTCCACCCTTCTCATAAAGTGTGTTAAATCCCCAACCTAGAACTACTTCCACAAGCCAATCCAAACCAGAGTACTGCCTATGTGAATCTTCCCAGAAGTTGCCTAATAAACCCCAAAATTTGGACCCGGTGGCCCACTCCCAAAACACTTAGCCATTGAAAACCCTATGAGTAGCAGAGAAGCACTGTCAAGCACAGTGCTGGAAAAGGAGCCCCTCCCCCACCAGCTGGAGGACCTTCAAGAGACAAGTAGGGGAGAGTTTCTTCCTCTAATAATGGGAATGGAATAAAGCCCCTGGGATCTCTACTTGCAGATGTGGCATGACTAAAATGAAAAGAAACTGATTGCAACAATGGGCTCAAACATAAAAAGACTGTGTGCATGGCATAGCCATTGGGTAGTATTTCATCTGTTGCACATAGGGTCGCTATGAGGCAGACGCAGCTTGACGGCACCCAGCAACAACAACACTCCCTTACGGAGAGGCCCTGTATGTCCTCCTTGTATGTATTCTCCCTCCTCGCAATGAACAATCAACTTGTTCAACTACAAGTGTGTTCCTCAGGGTCTGTGGCTAGGAGTCACTGAGTTATAAAGATGTTTTTGCAGTTATGTGTGTGGGCAGATTACATTATCTATGTATTCCATTTCAATATAGACCAGACTGGGCAGCATAGTGAGACCATAGGGGTAAATCAAGATGTTTTGCTATGTTTTCATATAAATACTTACATTTATAGGTAAGATTTTCTGCAGATACCACTTAAATGATTGGTTAGTGTCAAATTACCCAATCCTCAGGAAATGCCCAAAAATTAAATACTGAGCAAGTGATTCTGCTTTGCAGCTTAAAAAAAAAAATGACCGGCAAGGGCCTGCTGCAAGTCTACCTTGTCCTCTAGTCTTGATACCTTTTGTCCTAGTGGGCACTATTATCTGGGCAATAAGCCTTGTTATTCCTAGTGGGAAACTCATGCATCTCTACAGTGTGCTTTTCAGGCATCTGTTTCTCCTCTGTCAGCACATCTGGCGTCTCGACCATTCTGCCAGGAACTGACCATTAAGTTGACCGAGTGTTCAAGTGTGTTTCTATGACCTTGTAGAATTAAAATTGCCACCCTTCCTTTCTTTCCAAAATGTAGCTGCTTGAAAGGGGGGAAAACAGCACTCAGAATATTCTGAGAAGCCCAATGATGGAGATAAGTGAGGTTTTATGAATGAAACCATTTAGCTCTTTACATAGGCATCATTTCCCACCGCCCCTGTGCCTACCTGTGCCGCATCAGCATAGGTCTGTCACTTGTTGCTCCCTTGGTACAAGTGGGAGAGCAATTTGCCAAAGAAAATTTGCTTTTAATGTGTGTAGGAGGAGGTAGTTGATTATTAGTGCTAAGCATCCACATGTGATTTAATAAGTTCATAGTTTATTTTCTATCCAACCAGTCCCCTGCCCCAGGTCCTTAAGGGCTGGGATCTTTGTTTTATTTGCTGATGCCTCCCAAGAGCTTAGGAGATAAATAATTATTTATTGCATGCACTAATGACTGGAGCAATCAATGCATCCATTAATGGTACATGCCTCTTCCCTCTCCTTCCCTCACACTGGGTATTTGAACTTTTGATCATGAAGAGCCAGGGGGCCTTTTGCTCTGGGTGTTGGGACTCTGCCTCACTGGGGCCTCACTTTGGGCCCCCACACAGCCTGTGGGACACTTCCTCAGTGCATCCTCTGCCTCTTGACCTGATGTTCAGCTGCTGAGCAGGTGGATAAACCAGGTACTTAAGAGACAGATGAGGGAATCTACCTCACCCTGGGTGCTAGACCAGGGTAAAGCACTGTTAAAGCACTGTTAAAAATCATTAGTAGTGGTAGTGATAAGGCTTTTTTGTTTTTGTTTTTTTGTGAGCACTGCTCCTGATGTTTATTTCTGTAAATTAGCAAAGATGTTGGGAGACGGAATAATTTTTTTTTTTTTCAGTACTGGGGGTTGAACCCAGGGCCTTGCGCCTGCATGCTCTGCAAGTGCTGGACCACTGAGCTGCACCCCCAGCCCATTTTTTACTTTTTGAGACAGGGTCTCGCTAAGTTACGCAGACTGCCTCTGGTCTCGAACTTGCGATCCTCCCGCCTCCTCCTCCCAAGCCGCTGGGATTACAGGCGTGCGCCACCACGCCTGGCTGCGGGAGATGGAATAATTTGACCATCTGTTGGTCAGCTGTTGGACTTTCCTTTGCTGCCCTGGCTGGCTTGAGCAAAGGACTTTCAGTTAAGCAGCCAGCCTAACCACCCTATACCAGTGCTGTTTTGAACATTCCATGGCCACCTCAAGGAAGCTATATCATGATCTCAGCTGTTTCTCTGACTCCTAAAGGTACAGCCCTATCCACGACTGTTTCAATCACTTTGTGCCATATTTTCTACTATCGCAAGCCTTAGTGAGTTCTAGATGACCCTGCAACCATTTCCATCCCGCCCTGAGGGCACTTCCCCTGGTGGCATAGCAGAGGGATGTTTGTGACTGGTGCAAAAGGGACCATGCTATAATTAGTATAAACTTAGATTTACATGACAGGTTTGCTGTGATTCATGCAAATACTCCTTTTTCTGGCTATGTAAGAGGGCTCTTTGGCTCACTTGGTAAGACAGCTGGGAGAAGCCCTCCTGTGCTGCCACCCCTGGTGTTACAACATTATTGTTATTGTTGTGAGGTGCCAAAGAGTGGGTGTCCAACTCATAGCAACCCTATGGACAATAGGTGAAACACTATTGTCAATGCTTCTCTGCTATTCATAGGGTTTTCAATGGCTGGTTGTTTTGTAGGAGTAGGCTGCCTGGTACCTCTCCTAAGCCTACAGCATCTGGTGTTCCCAGGCCGTTTCCCATCCAAGTACTCAACCCTGCTTAGCTTCCGAGATCTGATGGGGTTGGAGGTCACATTGATACGGCTACAGCCATTACAACATTAGGCCCAATAAAAGGCTTCTCTTGAGTGATCTTTTTTGCCTGTTTTTGGTAGAGTCAGCTGAGCTAATAACCCGAAGAAAGAAGCAGTGGAGACAACAGAGTGGACGTTAACAATAGTAGCAGCAGTAGTGGAGTGGCCAGCATGCTGAGTCACAGAGCAGAAGGGCAGCAAGCTGTCTTAGCAGCAGCAGACACACAGTCATGGGAATCATGTGGCTCTGATGAGCAGTAGCAGTGGAGCCATCAGAACCATGCAGCTCTGATGAGTGGCAGCAGGAGAGTCATGGGAGCCACCAGCTCTGACATGTAGTGGGGAAGCCGCAGAAACCATAGACTGCCGTAACAAGTGTGAGCCACTAGTGGCCTTGATAACTGTAGAGTTGAAGATGTGAGAGTGGCCACAGAGCATCAGCAGTGGAGAGGCAATTGTGACAGAGGTGGCAATGGCTGTGACATTAACAACAATGGCAGAAGCAAGAGCAGTAGCTTTAGCGGCCCAGGGTCTTAGATATCTTAGGCCCCGGAGCTGTCACACTAGCCACTGTCAGGGGCTGAGGAGTCCCAGTACCTAGGCCTGGAAGCTGCAACACTGGTTCCTATCAAGGGCTTAGGAATCCTGATTTCCTAGACCTACATAGGAGCTGTAACATTAATAAGGTTTAGGAATCCCAACTTCCTTGGCCTACATAAAAGCTGAAACATTTATATGGCTATGGGCTCTCCTAGCTGAAGCCTGCATAAGAGCTGTAACACTAGAGGGTGTTACCTGGGCTGCTCATTGCTGTCAAACGCTCAGGGATACAAACATTGCCAAAGACCAGCACTTGAGGAACTTCTCCTTATTTACCCACAATTTCTATCTGGGGAGAACAAAAGAACCCCATCTAGCCAATTGGTAACACGTGGAATCTGTCCTGGGCCACGAGGCAGGGTGTCCAGGGCAGAAACAGGTGAGGTGCAGTCCGGGTGGTGGGAGTGGTGTGTGCTCCTCCCCTGGGCACCAGCTCAGGAAATTGTGCACTCATACCTCAAGGACCATGTGCTATCGTATGCCCATAGCCCCTGCCCTGGCAGAGGTGGGCTTGCATGCCTGTTCACCACCCCACAGGCAGCCAGAAGTCCCCTTGTAACAACTAGGTGGCAGTGGAGTGTAGGAGAGGTAGCAGGGCCCAGCCTGGCAGAACACAGCTACTTGCAGTATTGTCAGGTTGTTCCACGCTTGTGGCAAACTTTATACTTCATTTGTTTGTTGCAGTTCTTTTTGTGTGTGTGTGTGTGGTACTGGGGGTTGAACCCAGGGCCTCGCGCTTGCATGCTTTGCAAGTGCTGGACCACTGAGCTGCACCCCTAGCCTTTTTTTTTTTTAAACAGTTACACAGACTGCGTCTGGTCTCGAACTTGCAATCCTCCTGCCTTTGCTTCCCGAGCCACTGGGATTACAGGCATGCACCACTACACTCAGCTTGTTTGTTGCAGTTCTGAGGGGTTGAACCTGGGCTTCATGCATGCTAGGCAAGGGCTTCCTCACTGCGGTGCACCCCCAACCCCTTTTTCATTTTTCACTTTGAGACAAGCCCTCACTAAATTGCACAGGCTGCCTTCAGCCTCGAACTGGTGACCCTCCTGTTTCATCCTCCTGAGTTACCGGAATTATAGGTGTTTGCTGCAGTACCCAGCTACTTTTTTGTGACAGGGTCTCACTGCATAGCCCAGGTTGTCCTTGAACTGGCAATTCTCTGCCCTACCTCCCAAGTGCTGGGATTACAGGTCTGTGCCACCATACCCAGCTAACTTTATATTTTGATTTCAAAATTAAAAACAAATTAGTGCATTATCTGTATCCTTTCTCTGGGATATGGCAAGACAATCAAAAGTACAAAAATAGAGAGAGAGAGAGAGAGAGAGAGAGAGAGAGAGAGAGAGAGAGACACTCAGGTATTCCTCCCTCTCCGATCTCACAGTCTGTCCCAGGCACCAGGACAGGGTGATTTGCACAAGGGTGAGGGTTCCACAATGCAGACAGCCCAGGTCACTCTACGACCATGTCACAGATATCCCATGCTGAGGGAGAGAATGGGCTGGGACCCTGGCAGTGCCAGAGGAGAACCCACACAGCTCTGATGGGCGTGGGGTAAACCCTTGCTGATTCTGTTAACCTAACAAGTCCTGTCTCCCAGAAAATCCACATCCGCACATTTTCCCATCTTTTGTCTCAGCTTCTCCACAAACCTGCAGCACGGCTACTGAGGTGGTGAAGATGAACCCAGAACCTTTTTCTCTCCCCAGATATGGCCAAAACGATAAACAAATCCATTTCCCTTAGCCAATTTTTTTCTTTCTGGTTTCCTTTCCTAATGTGAAGGCAGGCAGCAGGCTATGAACCTGAGTGTCCAGTTACAATTTTTGACTCAGCCAGCCAAGAGGAAAGCCTGTAGTTAGCCAGTTCCTGGGACTGGAGTGCAGGGGAATTCCCAGAAGTGGCCAGGATCTGAGATTTCCTCTCTCGACTAGAGTGGCAGTGGTCACCTACACAAGGCTATGGTGGACTGGTGAAGGAAGGGGGCTTTTGGGTTTTGGCCTGGTCTCTGTGTGAAGAGTACTTTGTTCGTTTTGTGATTTATAAAATTCTTGTGTAAGTTCCACAGTATAGACCTTGGTTTATTCTCTGCTTATTGGTACTAAAGCCAGGAAATTTGGAATTCCTATCAATTCCTGTCATTTCAGAGGTTTGTTTGAGTCATTTGAATTGTTTCAATATTTATTTGATTATGTAACAGGAGAGTTTGAATTCCATCTGCTATTGTGGAATAAAAACTTCCATATCTGGGGATAAGTAGCTGTTTGTGTGACGGTGAAGTTCAGATTCTGTTCTTTGGAAGAGTGCTCGATTGTAAACTTGTTTTGCATTTGAATTTGGCCTTTTGCCATTTGTGTGACTGTTTGAGAGATCTCTATTATGATTTACAAATGGACTGTTTGGGAAGTATTTAAAGCATGTTGGTGGCCTCCAGAGAGAATTCTAGCTGACTAGTCTTTCTATGATCCACGAGTGCATTCTAAATTAATATAATTGCTTTTGCGTGTCATTTAGTGTATAAGTCTGTGAATCTATGTCTGTGATGATCAATTTTATGGAAGTAAGGAAATATCTGGTGGCTGTAGTGACAGTCCCTTTGGAGACTGATCCCACATCAGAAGACCATACTCCACCCCTGGGAACTCCCGCAGCTCAGTAGGAGGTGGACATAAGGGATTGGTCAGCTGGGCACCTCGAGCTACCCCTCTCCCGTAGTGTTGGGGCTTTCCAAAACATGTAAAAGGGGATGTACAGCTCTTTAGTGACACTCTGGGAAGGAATCTCCAGTAAGTACTACACATGATTGGTCCACAACATTCCCCTAGAATTAACTTCCTATGTCTGCCAAGATGAGCCTCTAACGTATGGGTCCTATGCTTAAAAATAACTGACCTGCATACCTGCAGCCACTTCATTTTCACATTTTGTTTGAATTTATCTTGGCATGCTTGATTTAGAAAAAAAAATTGTGTGTGTGTATGTATATGTGTATATGTAAACATTTTCAGGATAATTTTTAGACTGCATTAATACATAGGGTCTATTGCCTCTGTTCCTCTCTCTCTCTCTCTCTCTCTCTCTCTCTCTCTCTCTCCCCCCTCTCTTTTTCTCTGCTGCCTTTTCTAAAAAACTGGTTATTCAATATCCTTATATCAGTCAGCCCTAGCTGAAATATTGGCATTTCAAGAGTTAACTCTCAAACTTGAGACTGAAGGAAAATTAAATGGATCATTTTAAAACCAAACCATTACTGCCTGATTAAAGTCTCACAGACAGTAGACAGAACCCATTTTAAAAGGAGATAACAATACTATTTACAGCAAAAGTTTACAGTGAAAATGTGAGAGGAGGCCTAAAGTCACTTTAAAATCACTCTGGTTCATTGAAAACCAGCCCTCAACAGAAGCTGATAAGGGCAGCTGTGTCAAAAAATGGCTGTGCCTGCCGAACGCTGGATTAAAAATATGTGGTGTCACAAGATAACCTTGTGAAAGGTCAAATTCGGGGAATTCCTATAAAGGGCTGAGCTCCAAAAAATGGAAACTTACATTGTACTCCCCCTCCCCCTTAACCGCTGCATTCTGCTTCTGTACTTCTACTTTTCCACTCTATAAAACCCAGACTGACCACACCTGAGCTGCTGTTCCCTCCAAGTCTGCTCCTGGGGCTAGGGGCAGCTGGCTGGCCAGTCTATTAAAGCTTCCTTCTGCTCCCAGTCTGTTTGTGTCTTGGAGTATTTTTCTGGGGTTGAGCACCTGAGTACAACAGAAAGAGGTGATCTTAATTTGTTTTACTCTGTAATAAGTTTAGACTTAATTTAGATTTAACCATCTGTTCATAGACCTGATAGATTTATATTGCTTTGTTTTGTAAATTGAAGTACTCTTAACTTCTTAAAATCTTTTAAAGATGGTATGTTTGGGTCTATTAAACATATTTCCTAAAACATTAAAACACTCTGGTGCACCATTGAGAGATATCTGATTTTCTAATAATTTAAAAGTAAGTAGGAGGTACCAAAAATGTATACATGTTTTAAGTATTAAAATTGTAATATTCGATATATGTTCTTGTTGTTGTTGTTAGGTGCCATCGAGTTGGTATCCAACTCATAGTGACCCTATGTATGACAGGCGAAACAGTATTGTCAATGCTTCTCTGCTATTCATAGGGTTTTCAATGGCTGATTGTTTTTTGGGAGTGGGCAGCTGTGTCCTTCTCCCAAGCCTACAGCACCTGGTGTTCCCAGGTGGTCTCATCTTCAAATATTAACCAGGCCCGACCCTGCTTAGCTTCCAAGATCTGATGTCACAATGGTGCAGCTGCAGGCTATTCAATATATACCGATAAGAAAAGGTGAATACAAGTCACATTTGGTGACTGCAATTAAAGAGGTGTTCAAAATGGTTACCATTCAAGTTTGAAAGTAGTACATAGTAACATTGCTTAAAATGTCTACATTTTTTAGCACCTCCAGTATTTTAGAGGGACAATAACTATCTGCAAATAAAGACTTTACCTAAAAGACAGTTTTACCTGATATGGGCCAATAATTTTTTTTTTTTCTTTTGGTACTGGAGATTGAACCCAGGGCCTCGCACTTGCATGCTCTGCAAGTGCTGGACCACTGAGCTGCACCCCCAGCCCATTTTTGTTTACTTTTTGAGACAGGGTCTCGCTAAGGTATGCAGACTGCCCCTGGTCTTGACCTTGCGATCCTTCTGCCTCTGCCTCCTGAGCCACTGGGATTACAGGTGTTCACCACTGCATCTAGCTCAATATGGGCCAATAATTTAAGAAAAACAGACTCTATGTCATAAGATAGAATTTTTGTTAAGTTGATTTCTTAGATAATATATTGCTTTTGATAAAAAATATTTTTTCTAAAGGGAATTAAATTTCACTTTTTTTTAGTAGTTAAGGGTAATAGAAAACAATGGGTCATAGAAAATGTTTCATGTATTAATCAGAAATGCATAATTCTAAACACATATGAGAATCCAGTGTATGAAATGTCCAAATATGATTGCTTTGTGACATTTTTTGATATATAGAGGTTGCTAACCATGAATTTGGGGCTGGGATTTAGCTCAGTTGGTAGAGTGCTGCGCTGTAGTCTCTGAGGACCCGAGTTCAATTCCCAGCACCACAAAAATGGGAGAAGGACCTGGCAATCCACTCCCAAGGCAATCCCGAAACAGTCAGCCATTGAAGACCCTATGAGGGTTGCTATGAGCTGGATACCGACTCAACAGCACCTAACAGCAATAACAACCATGAATTTGCTAAGATATATAAAAATGTCTTGACTGGGCACCCTAGTGCATGCTTGTAATCTCAGTGATTTAGGAGGCCAAGGCAGAAGGATTGCAAGTTTGAGGTCAGAGGCAGCCCCTGTGTAATTCAGTGAAACTTTGTCTGAAAAAAAAACCTGTGTGTGTGTGTGTGTATCTTATTTATAAAATTTTTATTAAGACTGCTGTGCATATTAAAAGCATGGATGTATATGTTTGTCAAAAATTTTTTATGTTAAATTCATATGGCATAAAACTTCCTTTCATCATGAGATTCCAGAAGATGCCAGTCTCCGTGGACAATAACAATAACATTCAGGATTTATTTTAAGCTTTCATATTACCTGCGAGTAATAGACAAAAGGACTATATTATTAAATCGTACTAAGAAGAGAGAGAACTGATATTTTAAATCTAAGGGGTGATTAAATTGTTGGAGTATAATTCTGTTAAGTGTACAGAGGAATTTCTAAACTTTTTTTTTGTAACTAGGCAAATTTACAATGCAAATTTAGGAGATAAAAAGATAAAAGACTGGGCTGGTATTGGGAATACTTTATGTGTGGCTTCTGGGCTTTGCTCCCCATAAGAATTTGAGCTATGCATATATTCGGTGAAGACTGAGATTCGCTGTTTTTACTATTGGGATGATAAAGTTTCCACTTAACATTAATTAAATGCATGTGAAAGCGCGGACAGCCCAATTAGCCAAGATAAAATGGGTTATGAGCATTGCTTTCTACATATTGCAAGCTACTTTGATGATCTCACTCATTTGGAAGTAGTATTCTGTCCCTGTGGCTGTTGTGCCAAGTAAGTTGATCACCCCACTAGACCACCTGGTCGCCTTTCCTACCAGAGTAGCAGGTGGTGTTGGAATTACCTGCTGGATTTTCGTCTGCAACAAAGGCGTGGCTATTGTACTTCATCCTTTCAGCTGAGAAGGAAGATGAATACAGCTATGAGACTTTTTTTGGTACCTGGGGTTTGAACCCAGGGCCTCCCACAATACTTTGCAGGTGCCCTACCACTGGGCTGCACCCCAAGCCCATTTTAGAAATCATTTTGTTTTGGGACAGGTCTTGCTAAATTACTCAGGCTGAGCTGTGAGACTTTTAAAAGTTTTTTTTGGGGGGGGGGCTGGGCGCGGTGGCACACGCCTGTAATCCCGGCAGCTCGGGAGGTGGAGGCGGGAAGATCACAAGTTCGAGACCAGAGGCAGTCTGTGTAATTTAGCGAGACCCTGTCTCAAAAACTAAAAAAAAAAAAAAAAAAAAAAAAGGGCTGGGGCGCATCTCAGTGGTCCAGCACTTGCAAAACATGCAGGCATGAGGCCCTGGGTTCAATCCCCAGTACCACAAAAAAAAAAAGTTTCTTTTTATTAGGTTTTAAAAATCTGATTTATACTTTAAAAAGACAAAAGTGTACAGGCTTTTGTTGTTGTTGAATATGTTTGTTCTTGGACCTATGTGAGATTCTTTCGAGACTCCTGATTTGCTACTCATTATTGAGCCAGAAAGACGAGTTTATGACATGTGTACCAATGAACTTGATTCCAGATCTGACAGAAATGTGAAGCGTCATCTGTCATCAACATGCCATGATATATGTGATTTGTGCCCTTGGCACATTTTGGTACAACTAGAAAGTCAGAATTTTCTAACAACTTAAGTACTTTAAAGACTTAAGTGCTATTTTAAATCCAGTTCAACAAGTAAATTAATTTTAGTACTGCTACTACAGTTTGAGGGCTGGGAGTTAGCTCAGTGGGTAGAGTGCTGCGCTGCAGTCTCTGAGGCCCCGAGTTCAATTCCCAGCACTGCAAAAAATGGGAGAAGGGCCTGGCAATCCACTCCCAAGGCAATCCCAAAGCACTCAGCCATTGAAAACCCCATAAGGGTCGCTATGAGTCGGATACCGACTTGACGGCACCTAACAACAACAACAACTACAGTTTGAAAATTTGTTGCTTAATCTTGTGCAGTACAGCTGAAAGAAGAAAACATAAGCGGCATTGCTTGTGCTTTTTCTTCCTCTGTTTAAAACATCATTTGTTAGCAGGGCATGGTGGCACGTGTCTGTCATCCCAGTGACTTGGGAGGCTGAGGCAGGAGGATCACAAACTCAAGGCCAAAGGCAGCCTGCGTAGCTTAGTGAGACTCTGCCTCAAGGGGAAAAAATAAAGGCTAGGGGTGCAGCTCAGTGGTGGAGCGCTTGCAAAGCATGCACAGGGCTCTGGCTTCAAAACCCAAGTACTGCAAAAAGGAAAAAAAAAA
>VMDO01030509.1:0-21266 GCA_007922755.1 Pedetes capensis | reverse complement strand
CAATTTCAAGTCAAATGTGCCGTTCTCAGGAAACCAAGGACATACACGAGCAACAAATTTTAAGAAACGCAAAAGTTGTTGAGGTTCTATCTTTATGCCCCGTACCTTTAAAGTGTGCTGTAATGAATGTACATACAGCGTTCTTCCCGACTTATTACCCATCTTCGTCTCCAATGCCCCTTTGCTTACCTGGCTTCTAATGAGCAGAAAGGGGTCCGGCGGACATCTCTCTCGTACCTTCAGGGGTGCCCCACGTTCAGGCGCCACTTGTCGGGGCCCAGCATGGGAAGGGGAGAGCCGAGGATGAAGGAGACGAAGAGGCCAAGACTGATGGTCTTGAGCTAAACTTTATTCTCTATACTCATGCTTATATAGCGACTCAAGGAGATACTAAAAATAGCTCACAAAGGTAACTGCAGTGCAATGGACTTTGTAACAGTCAAAAAGTTTACAATCAACTTAGCTTTCCAGTAACAGATTAATCCTAAAGATACAATCAAGGAGCAAAGTTCAGATCTATACTCATGTTAAAATAGTAGCTAAAGAGACAACAAAGTTCAGCAAAGCCTCTGATGTGTTGTTTCCTCATTCCACAGGTAGCAGAGCTTCCCGCTATGGTCACATCTGTCACGTAGCCATTTATGCAGGCATTGCCTTAGCTCATGTCGGGCCTATGGCTCCCGACAATTTCCAATGTATTCATGCTTCCAGGTAACTTAGTTACCTTCAGGTTAAACTCAGCCTCTTCTGGGTAAATAATAACCCAGTATTTAGTAACTCAGAACTAATGTGAGTTCCAGGGCCAAGCACAGCCCTGGGTGATAGTTTGCTCTGTAAGATTTCTATCTTCTGCATACTAACCTTTCTTTCCCCAACTCTTATGCACCCATTGGCCTCTTTACTCTGCACCCATTATAATAGTATCACCCTCCCTTCTGCACTCTTCCATACTCTAGTCACTCATGGAATTCCTGTTCATCCCAACAATAATTCATCTTCAGATCCACTGACATGTACCTAGTCCTCGTCTGTGCCCCTAGAAACATGGACAGTCTTCGCCTATCAGGCTATGCTCTGGGACTACATGCCATCCATGGGACTGCCTCAGCTCCCCTCTGCCTTAACCCTCATCTGGGAAGCTGTATTTTCCCTGGCAAGAAGACAAAACTCCCCTCAGATCCATACCCCACTCCTCTCCTACCCAGCCTCAACTAAAATGGGGAAGAGACCTCTTCTCTCCCTACCTCTCTGTCAACCTCCTTACCCATCCCAGAAATGGTTCTCTCTCCTCTTCCTGATTTATGTTAAATGTGTAAACTCTATAGTCTGAGACCTCTGGGATTTTTTTGGGGGGATGCGATGGGTAAGGATGTTACTGGGGGTGAAATCCAGGGCCTGGAGCATGCTAAATAGGCAAGTACTCTGCCTTCCAGGCATTGTTTTGATGATTAAGCTTTGGAGGTTAAAAAACAAACAACAGTCAAAAAACCAAAATCCTCTCATCAAGAACCTTACTCTCAGAGTTGGCATGGCTTTAAAGACCATCTTTTAAAACTCAAAGCTAAGAGTAGAACTCTATTTTCATCAGCTTTTTATGTTCTCCTATCTCTGAAATGTGTATTTCTTGTAAGCTGAAAAAGGAATATTACTAAGAAGAAAAAAATGCATCTAATAATATTTCAAACTATTATTGTTACATCAAAAACCTATCTTATCTACTCCTGACAAAAAGAGAGCATATTTAACAATGAACTTGATATAACAAAATTATCCCATGACCAAAAATATATGTGGGGAAAATAGGACTTTGTATAAGGATTTGATCAGCCCATGGGTTTCAAGAGCAAACCACTGGCAAATTGTATGAATTTACCAATATTCCTCTCATGACATAGATCAAAATAGCAGAATTGAGATAATTGAAATTTTAAAACAATTTGAAACAAAGATATATTAACTTTGGCTGATAGCTATAAAAATATAATGAACCTTTTGAATCTCCAAATTAAGAGTGCTATACATATACCAGCAGGGGTAAGTACATCACCCTTCAACATTGAATACAGAGGTGTTGTCTGTAATAAGAATCGATGTCATAAATTGCCAATTCAAGATGACTCTACTCATCATCTGAAAATATTACCATATCTACCATTATTACAAATACTCTGGGTTTCTTTGAAGCAGAAATTTTTTCACATGGAAGAATGCAAATTGTAAGATCTCTCTTTCCTTCAAGGATAAAAAACTTCCGTGAAAAGAAAGTAGATGAAATCTTCCAACTTTATATTTGGAAAGAAATCCAGAGATGATTTTCCTGCCAGCAGTCTTGGGTATAGACCAAGGAGATAAAGTTCTCTCGGAAAGGATTAATTGGATCCTAACCTACATATGATTGAGCTGCCATTTTTGGTATGCTAGCTATTAATGTTTTAGATGAAAGAGTACACTGCCTCTTTCAGCTAGAATTGAAATGTCTACAAGTTGGAAAAAAGCTGTAGTACATATGGAGATAGCCGTGATTTTTTTTGCTTGTTCCCAGTTGTGACTATAGAGCCCCCCTCCCCTGTATGGAACCAGCATTTATTCTGTACATCTGCATTGAAAACAAATCACAATAATGAAACTCCCTCTACTTCTGGTGATTTAGGTATACAGAAAAAGATTCACCTAGAGCTGAACTTTACAAAAACAAAACTATAGAGTCTTTCTGTTTTTTAAGATTTCAGTTAATAGAGGAGGGTAAGGGGTAACCTATATGTATAATGCTTATCAAATTGCATATATGAAAATTGTCACAACGAAAAGCATGTCAAAATGAATCACATTATGATGTACATTAAAAATTTCTAATAAAAAAAAGATTTCAGTTAATAGGTTTTAGAAATTGTTTCAAAATTTTCAAAAAATTATTAAGTCATTTACAGAATGCTATAGCTGAGGGCAGCCTGCAGCGGTACCACTGTGGCATCTGATGCCATCAGATCTCAGAAGCTAAGCAGGGTCGTGCCTGGTTAGTACTTGGATGGGAGACCGCCTGGAAACACCAGTTGTTATAGGCTTGGGAGAAGGACCCAGCAACCCACTCCCAAAAACAATCAGCCATTGAAAACCCTATGAATAACAGAGAAGCACTAACAATAGTGTTTCATTTGTTGTACATAGGGTCACTATGAGTCGGACATTGACTCCATGGCACCTAACAACAACAACATAGCTGAGGGCACATGTATCCTGAAGATTGGTGCTATGGTTTCCATGGCAACTACAGGTCAGTTGCTTGAATCCTCACTTTGCTCTTTGTTTAACCTGGGCCAGTAAGCTTAGGCCCATTGTGAGTACTAGTAGGTGAGTATAGGCACACACGCCTATGTGTGGTTAAGGTATTTTCAGTAAGAACTGGAATTTGTTTTTACTATGTCAAGATCTGGGCTAGGATTAGCTTAGTTGGTAGAGCACCGCTCTGCAGTCTCTGAAGTCCCGAGTTCGATTCCCAGCACCACAAAAAAACAGGAGAAGGACTTGACAACCTACTCCCGATGCAATCCTGAAACAATCAGCCGTTGAAAACCCTATAAGGGTCGATATGAGTCGGAGACGACTCAATGGCACCTAACAACAATGTCAAGATCTATTTAACCTTTAACCCTGAAACAAACAGGGCCTGTTTCAGGGCTTTCAAATCCCATGCAGTGTAACAAAATATTTTTTAATGATGATTATGGCCAACTGCATACTAAAAATATGGAATGATCACATATTGAAATAACCTAAATCCCTAAGTTTACAACAGAGCAACAGTCCTGTCACTGATGCAAGAGACACAAGTCTTCTCTTGGGCCCACTGCTAATTTCTGAAACTGGGCTGATAGGATAAGTGGATATTTCAGCTCAATTTGCCTTGAACCATGTCTCTGGGGTTCACACAGCGGTGCTTCATTCTCTTCCAACTGAGCTTCTCAATTGCTTTGTGATTCTTGATAAATTGGTTGATTGGACTCAATGTATTTATCACACCAGGTCTCAGTGCTTGGCTGATTGCAGTGTAGTACAATTAACAAGATAAGTTATTTAGAGAGCTCATCTCCATCATGAACGACAAACTCCATCCCAACTCCTCTAGGGCTTTTTGCTCCACTGTTTGTATGGCAAGATTTCCTCCAGAATGATATTGCCCTTTGTAAGTTTCGTATTCACTTATTGCCACATCCAAAAAATATTTTTAGAATGGCTACCATGTGCAAGGAGCTGTGCTGGGCACTGGAAGCCCTGAAGTGTCTCTGTAATCAGCTTGAATGGGGTCTGTAAGGACCTAAAACATAGTGAATGATGTTAGAAAAAGTTCTCACTCTGGCCACTCTCAGCCACCAAACCCTTGAAATGGCTTTAGAATGATCACCGCCATGTTGTCCTCTTCCATTGCAGACTTTCTTCTTACCCTCCAACATCCTTCCTTCAGAAATCTCCCTATTCTCCTCATGCAGTCCTCTTACTAAAGAAATTGTCATTTGACCCTCGCTCTCATCTCAGTTCTGCTGTTCACCTTGTGGACAGGTAGTGGTTTTCCTAGAATCATTCAATTGCTCCATCTCATACCCAGTTTCTTTTTTCTTCTCTGTTCATTTGTTTTCTACTTTTATCTCTCTTCAGGCTAAGGAAGGTTAAAGAACCAATTTGAAACTTGGATTTGAGTCTCTTTTACTACACACTGGTTAAAATGAGTTTTGTGGTCCTGGTCTTGAGGCTCTAGCCATTATTTGTCCCATTGCTGGTATTGGTAAATGCTTCCATATTCAATACAACCCATTTATCTTCATCTTCCCTCTACATCAGCCAGAACTCTCAGTGAAAAGAACATCATCCCCACAATCACTAGAAACAGAATGCTAGAAATAATCCAAGACCTTTTCTGCTCAACCAACCCTTCCTTACCTGCTCCATCACCAAGCCCATTGGGTTTATTTTTACTTCTACTGTCATATCTACATCCATGACACTTCTAGACTGAATTATTACTCTGCCTACCTCCTGGAGGAGTCAAATGTACCATGACCCGTCATCATACACCACACTGCTTCCCCAACTTGCGTCCTTCAAATCCAGCCCTCTTTGTGCCACCATGGTATTTTTCCCAGACACATGTGTCACTTTATGTCCTGAATCCCCATAGCTTTCAGAACAAGGCTCAAACTTCTTGAGTCATGATCAGATCCTGTGCTAGTTACTTTTGTCATTGCTGTGACAGAATACCTGACATAAGGAAGAAAAGACTTATTTTGTCTCATGGTTTTGGAGGATTCAATCCATGTTCACTTGGCCCCATGCACTTGGGGAGTGAGAGCATGTGCTAAAGGGCAACTGTTCACATCATGCAGGCCAGGAAGCAGAGAGGGTAAGGAACGAAGGAGCCAGGAACAAGATACCCCCAAGGGCCCTCTCCCAGTGACCTACTTCCTCTAGGTTGGTCCCACATCCAAAGGTTTCCAGAACCTCCCAAAATAGTACCAGCAGCTAGGGACCAAGAGTTCAAACCATGAGCCTCTGGGGGACATTTCATATGCAAACCATAACAGATCCTGTCTACATTTGTAGCTTCTTTTTCCACCAGCCTATCATCTACCCAGGCACTATTTATTCCACCCATATAGTACAGTACATAGCACCTGTAACCCCTGCTGCTGGTTCAGACTTCCACTCTTTCATACATGCTCACTGCTTCCTCTCCCTGGAATGCCCCTCTTCCCACAAGTAGTGAAGTTTACTATTACTGGTCTTCTTGATCCTTCAGCTCAGTTCACCACATGTCATTGCACTGTGCTAAAAACAGTGCTAATATAAATGCCCCTCATTTGATTCCACATTACTCCGTGGATACCTCTATTAGAGCATCTATCAAAAATAACACTTTTTCAATTTTATTCATTTATTCAATCAATATTTATTGTTACTTGTCATAAAATGGTGAGCAACTTAGATGGGTTTCCTACTCTCCAGTGCCTACAAGCTAGCAAAAAAAGAACAACTGAGAGAAAACAATGGCATGGATAAGTATCACAGGAAATAAAGGAGATGATTCTGTGGGTGTCCTGGCTCTTAACACAACTCAGGAGGTCAGGAAAGGCTTCCTACGGGAGCGGTCCTCCAGCTGAACCTGAGGCTAGTCCAAGACAAGAGAGCAGCCCATTAAAGGTCTAGAAATGAGAGAGCACAGGCATGGGGCCATCTCTTCGATTAGCTGCAAAAAGTTTGTTACAAATGGAAAAAGGCAGGGAGCTGGCAAGACACCAGGATGGAGAGGTCATAGCAGCACTGGCTAGGGCAGTGGAGGACTGTAAAAATACAGGTTAAGAAAGTTAGGTTTTTTAAAAATTACCCAAACAGGAAGTCCACAGAGTGGTTTTGAGAGTGCCATGACCAAACTTGCCCTTTGGAATGGTTGCTGTGGCTGTCCACCAAAGAAACAAGAGAAATGAATTAGGACCCACTTACAAATCCAAGTGAGGGATAATAGTAGGCTGGACAAGTTAATGGTAAGGGACACTAGGCAGGTAGAAAGGGAATAAAGGGGCCTCTGCAGCCATCTGCCTCCCAGGCACCTTTTAAGACATGAGTACCCAAGTGAGCTTCCTCTGAGACTAATGCTCAGTACTTCCCTGAGAGAGAATATCCTTTGCAAATAGCATGGTTCCTATGGGATAATACCTTCTTACAGTTGGCCTGGTCTGTAACCTGTAGCACCTTTACAAATGGCCTCATCTGTAACCAGAACTCTATTTACTTATGAAGGCCACAGGTGCCTCTATGTCCAAGCCAGAAGGAGCATTCTCATTTGAGGCAGGAGCCATCCTGTGATAAGTAGAAAAATACATTGTACAGCCCAAGGAGGCCCACATGAGCCAAAAAATGAGAGAATTCTGACACACCTGAAGATCTAAAAGAAGGGAGGGGTATCTGTTTCCCTAATGAGATGTTGTTGTTAGGTGCCATCGAGTTGGTGTCCGACTCATAGCGACCCTACATACAACAGGTGAAACAGTATTGTTAGTGCTTCTCTGCTATTCATAAGCTTTTCAATGACTGATTTTGGGAGTGGGTTGCCAGGTCCTTCTTCCAAGCCTACAGCACCTGGTGTTCCCAGGCAGTCTCCCATCCAAGGGATAACCAGGCCCAACCCTGCTACACTTCCGAGATCTAACAGGATCATGCACCATAGTGATACAGCTGCAGGCTTTAATGAGATAGGCTCTTAAAAACTCCAGAAGCCCCAGATAAATGCAGAGGCCACAGAGTCCACATTGTCACCTACATATGTTAGCAATGTCTACAGATCTCAGCAGCATCCAGAAATCCACAATGTGTACAGCTTGCAGAGTCCACAGCTGTCTTCAGTTGTCCACGGAATAGACAGTGTCCCATGCTCAATATCCAGAGGTGTTGGCAATGTTCAGTCACCTGCAGTTCTCAGCAATATCGACAGCTCTCAGCAATGTCCAGAGCAACCCGCAGAAGTCTATAGATACCTGCAGCTGTGCACAGATGTTCAGAGCCACCTGCAGCCTGCTTCCAGGACCCGCCCGCTCTCTGACCTCTAACTCAGAAGTGCAGATGCAGCTGTTCCGTGGATCTTCACTGCTGGACCTGGCCATTTTCTGATTTCTACATCAAAAAGCATAACTTTCTTCCTTGTTGCCTTTTCTATCTCCCTTTTCCCACACCAGCCAGATCCCCAGCCAACTATTGGCTCTACAGCCTACTCTTTCCTGACTTTAATAAACTTTTCATGAAGTTCTTTTTTGGTCCATTTATAAATTCTTTTATTAGCAAGACCAAGGACCCACAGAGGCACCCCTAATGGGGCCCAGTGACATTAGCACCAGGACAAAAGAAGAAATGTGGAGGCAGGAGATAGAATTGATAGGATTCGTTGACTTATTAGAAAAAAAAAAAAAAGAAATGAAGGAAAAGGAGTAGTCAAGGATAACTGCAAATTTCTGATTTAGATAGTTATGAGTGCCGTTCTTGTGACTGGGAATGTTTGGGTGGAAAAGCAGCCTTGACATAAAGATAATAATAAACTCTGTGTAAGACACATTCATGTTGAAGGGCCTTTAAAACAAACAAAGTTGTCCAGTAGGTATTTGAATACGCATGCATCTAGAATTATGGTGCTGGAGATGAATATTGAACATACCATGGACTGCCATAAGAACCAACAGATCCATCCAAAAGAAGTGCATCCAAAGTGCTCCTTGAAAGCAAGGATGGCTAGACTGCACCTTGTGTATTTTGGACATGTTGTCAGGAGGGACCAATCCCTGGAGAAGGACATCATGTTTGGGAGAATGGTAGGTCAGAGAAAGAAAGGAAGACCCTCAACTAGATGGATTGACACAGTGACTGCAACAATGGGGCTTAAATATGAAAAAAGACCATGTGCCTGGCACCATGTTGGGGAGTGTTTCATTCTGTTGTACATAGGGTCACTATGAGTTGGACCTGACTTGAAGGCATCTAACAACAACAGGGTTCAAAGGAAAGGAAAGAAAGGTCTGGAAATTTGAAAGTCATTATTGTATTGTTGTTGTTGTTAGGTGCCGTCGAGTCGGTATCCGACTCATAGCGACCCTCTTAGGGTTTTCAATGGCCGACTGTTTTCAGGATTGCCTTGAGAGTGGATTGCCACGTCCTTCTCCCATTTTTGCAGTGCTGGGAATTGAACTTGAGACCTCAGAGACTGCAGAGCGGCACTCTACCAACTGAGCTAAATCCCAGCCCCTCATTATTGTATAGATTGTAATTAAGTCCAGTGGAATAGGTACAATCCAATTAGACTTAGGTCTAATGAAGCTAGGACCATACGTTATTTACCTCTGTGTCTCCAGGGTCTAATACTGTGCCTGGAACAAACCAGGTGCTTTGGTAATTTTATTGAATAAATGAGTGTGAAATACAGCCAACTTCAATTTTAAAACCTTTCCTAATGTGAAATCTTCAAAGATAAAAATCATTATTGTAATTATAGATGTCAACCAAGTTTTTAGAAAAGCACTACTGGTATGCATGATCTAAACAAGAGAAAAATATTGGGCAGAATAATAACTACTTTGAAGAAAAATAAAATGCATTTCATTTGTACAGATTAAGGCACAGTTACAGTCTAAAAACTACCAAAGCAGATTGCTAATGCAATTTTATTATCATCATTTGTACAAAGTCTGTGATGGTGCAATTAAAATTTGAAAATTGTATTTGTCTATGCATAATAATTAGCAAGAGACAAAGAGATTCAAAGGACAGTTAAAGAGAAGCCAAAAGTGAGCAACCTCTAAGCCACACACTTGGCATCATACAAATGTGCTTTCAGCAAAGGCCTGTCATGGCGGCTTGCTTTCCATTTTCCAACGTTCTCACAGAGCTTAAATGTGGGGAGACAACAAAACTCCTCTTGTGTATTATTATGATAATTTTGTAATTATTTTCAAAGAGAACTCTTTGTATCTTTTTGTTCTTTTATTGAAAATAACATTTAAATGTAGGAATACATTTAAGTGGAGGAGTATATTCAGGGACCAGTGTCTGCTACAATAGTAATGGATATTGGCTCCGTGGTCAAAGAGCGGGTATACCCCCAGGATTTTTTAAACATGTCTCTTTTTTCTCTCTGGATTAAATTATTGATTCTTTCTTGTCATTGGAGTATGAGAAGGTAAAACGTAGATTTTTTTTTCAATTTTTGCATATAATCCCATTCATTAGTGTGAGGCTGAAAGATAAGTCTCAAGTCATTATCACTAGTGAATTGTGAAGGAGAGCATGCTGGCCAAAGTCAGAGGTGGGCTCACTTTACAACGGAACTGCTGGTGCGTGGGAAGATTTAAGAAGATCCTTTAGCTTGTCTGTGGCTCGCTTGTCTCATCTCTAAATTGAGAGATTGAGTTGGCTACTTGTAAAACCCTTTCTAGCTCTATAATTTTATGATTCTGTCCTCAGGAACATTTTATTGCCTTAAACTATGTAGGCTTTATTAAAATTGACTTTGCTTCATTACTTTACTATAGCTGTCTTCCATTAAATACCAGTTGTTGATATACTGTGTCTCCATCCCCAATGGAAACTAAGGAGATAGAAACACAGCATTAATATGGGAATGTTATACCACTAATAATAATGCTTCCGTTCTTTGAGTGTATCGCATGGTCCAAGTATTGACCTACATACTTTACCTCATTTAATTTTCACAAGCGCTCTACATAGTAAATATTAATATCCCCATCTTATAAAAGATGAAACTGGAACTTGTGTTTGTCAGTAATGTGACAACTAGAAATATAATAGCTGGATTTCTACCTCCGCTATCCCAGCCTCCAATGCCTGTGCTCTTTACCATGATGTTCTACCTGGATTTCTGGCTAGAACCTGCTGTAAGGGTTGAAATAAACCCAATAAAAGCAGGTAACACCCAAGGAAGAGTGTTGAATGGATCCATTAGAAATGTTTATCCATGCAGTGCAAACTGAAGAGGCAAGCAAGGAAGAGCTGCACAAATTGTTGAGTAAGGCTGTTTAAGCTGTCACATCCATGTTTACTCTGCCAGGCCTTATACCTTGTGTTCTTCTGTTTAACCTCATAGCATACCTATTGAAGTAGGAACTTATCATTCTTATATAAAGATGAAGAAACCAAGTCTCAGGGGAATTTACCCAAGATCCAGTAGTGGGAAGCAGTCTTTACATTAAAGTCTTAAGTTATTTGATTGCAGTACCATACCATATCATACCTTCTGCCCATAACCTGTTTTTTGTCCTTCTTAATTTATTTGTGTGTCTCAATATGCGTCTTTTCCAATGGATGCATTGTATTTCCACCATTATCAACAACAGAGCAATGAACGCCCACATGCACACCTCTGCATGTGCTTCTCCCATTATTTACTTAAGCAGAATTAATAAAATTTACATGATTACAATTATTTATTTTTGAGTTATGTCTTCTAGAATATAGTCTAGACTTTCTAAAGTGATCACTGCTATCTGGAGAGGAAATCATGGAAACATTTTTCTCTTTTCTACTCTAAGTAGACTTCCATTGTCACTCAACTCTAAAATTTTGGTTATGTTCTTTGTAAGAGTGTATGTCTGTTTCATTTTTTTCAATTAATAAACCTTGTACTTCAGCATATATTTCTGTTCATAGAAAAATTGAGCAGACAATACAGTTTCCATATACCCCCAACCACGTGCATGTATAGTCTTACCCACTATCCACAGTGTATTGTCTATAAACTGTTAGTTATTTAGATATGATTTTAAATTTTCAAATAAATCAGTACTTTCACCTGCTAACTTTATGTTTAATTATGCATTCATCAGACATAATTTATATGACTTTTATGCCTTAAAAATTATGCTTACCTGGGCACCATGATGCATGCCTGTAATCCCAGCTACTTGAGATGCTGAGGAAGGAAGATCACAAATTCAAGGCCAGGGGGAGCCTGTACAACTTAGTGAGACCTTGTTTCAAAATAAATAAAAAAGAGGGTGAGGGTACAGCTCAGTGGTAGAGCACTTGCTTAGTATATGGAAGGCCCTGGGTTCAACCTCTAGTACTGAAAAAAAATTACTTTTAAATACCATTTCCTATGTAAACTAATAATGGTAAATATTTGAAAAGAAAGCATGCTTTCTGTGCATAGAGTTCTATATATTTTCTATCATTTTTGATATATATTTTGAACTCTCTGAGTAGAACTTTGGGTTTATCTATTTTTCTTATGATCTTATATTTTCAGGATTATTTAATGGCCCTCTTAATCCTTATTGGTCTTTTTTGCCTTATGTTCTATTTTCTTATGTAAACTATTTATATAAGGTAGCACAAGGAGAGGAGTTATAGGCAAGATTTCAAGAAGTGTGACAGTCAAAACAGTGTAGTGGTTACTACCATGTTCTTTGAATAAAGACTGGTCTTGATTAAAGTCCAACCTCTCAAAATTATTGCCTTTAAACTTCAATTGTCTATAAAATGGGAATTATGGGATAGTTATGGTAATACCTTCCCAATCCAAATTCATACCTTTGAGATGCCTTAGGGGAAAGGCTGGGGCATTGCAAATCCTGAAAAATTTCCTGAAAGTCATAATTTGAAAATAAATCAATATTGATTTTAAGTAATGCATGGACCTTAGAGAATGTACTACCTTGTAGTAGAGAAAAGGAAATTGTAAGAACTAATATCTTGTTGTTAGGTGCCATGGAGTTGGGTCCGACTCAAAGCAACCCTATGTACAACAGAACAGAAACACTACCTGACACAGTGCCTTGCCCAGCACTATGTCAGTGCTTTTTGCTGTTCATAGAGTTTTTGATGATTGTTTCAGGAGTAAGTTGCCAGGTCCTTTTTCCAAGCCTACAGCACCCAGTATTCCCAGGTGGTCTCCCATCCAAGGACTAACCAGGCCCAACCCTGCTTAGCTTCTGAGATCAGATGAGATCGGCTAAACCCCAGTGCAACTGATATTTTAGCTGAACTAAAACCCCCAGGTGGTAATAGCAGTGTGGTTGGCCAGTCTTCCCATGTCACTGCTTCATCACCCCCATTTTCAGAGGCACTAGAGGAGCTGGCCCCCACATGTCTGTCAGTTTACCACACTGTGACGGCTTGGAGGAAGACTCATTAACAACTGCAATACGCTGATGACACAACTTTACTTGCCGAAAATGAAGAGGATTTGAAACATTTACTGATGAAGATCAAAGAACACAACCTTCAATATGGATTGCATCTCAACATGAAAACAAAAGTCTTTGCAACTGGGTCAGTAAGCAACTTCATGATAAATGGAGAAAAGACTGAGGTTGTTCAAGATACTGTTTTACTTGATTCTACAATCAACACCCACAGGAAGCAGCAGTTTCATTGGGAAAAATTGTTGCAAAAGACCTTGTTAAAGTGTTGAAAAGTGAAGACTTCACACTGAAGATGAAGGTGTGCCTGACTCATGCCGTGGTATTTTCAGTCGCATCATCTGCTTTTGAAAGCTGGACATTGAACAAGGGAGACAGGAGAAGAATTGGTGGTTTTGAATTATGGCGCTGGAGACGAATATTGAATATACCATGGACTGCCAAAAGAACAAGCAGATCTGTCCCAGAAGAAGTGCACCCAGAGTGCTCCTCGGAAGGAAGGATGACTAGATTGTGTCTTACATATTTAGGACATGTTGTCAAGAGGGACCAGTCCTTGGACTTGAGATAGTAGGAGGTCAGGGAAAAAAAGGAATACCCCCAACTAGAGGGATTGACACAGTGACTGCAACAACAGACTTAAGCATAAAAAAAGATGGTGTGCATGGCATGGCATCAGGGAGTGTTTCGTTCTGTTGTACATAGGGTTGCTATGAGTCAGACCCAAGTCAACAGCACTTGATGACAACAAAGAGGAGCTGGAGATAGAGGAGAAATCTCTGGAGTTCCTCATTTTGTTATATGTTCAAAGGCAGAGGGCAACTTTTCCTCAATTATCATTTTGTGAGTAAAATTTGACTAAACCAAAGTAATTTATTAATTGAGTCATAATATTTCTAATATGCTAAGAAACTAATAATAGCTAAAATAATAATAGGTTTTCATGTAATGTCTATTTCTTCAACTTTATTGTGTAAATTAAGACCTTCTATCCATCCCTTTTCCCACAAAAGTTCATACATTCAAGCCTTATCATCTCCCTACTAAGTACATCCAAAGAAGGGAGCTTCAAAGTCTGAAAATAACTAAAAGAAATACCCTGCCTGGAAGGAATACAGTTTATAATAGTTGTGAATGTTTAATTTTCCAAAATAACTACAAGAGTTGTCTCACTCAGAAAAAGCTAACTTTCTCTGGCCCTCATTTATCCAGTGCCCAGTTCAGTTTAATAGCAATTATTTGTGCCTCTTCTATGTTCCAGACACTGTGAGAGAAACAGGACATGGTGGTCCATACCTGTAATCCCAGCAACTTGGGAGGCATGGGCAGGAGGATTGTGAGTTTGAGGCCAGAGGCAGCCTACACAACCTAATGAGACCCTGACTCAAGATAAAATATAAAAAAGGGTCTGGGGGTGCAGCCCAGTGGTACAGCACTTGCAAAGTATGTGTCAGGCCCGGGGTTCAGCTCCCCTAGTACCATACCAAAAAAAAATGATAAAGATAAGAAAAGATAAGAAAAGAAAAGATAATAAAAAAATGATAAAGATAAGAAAAGGAAAGAAAAGAAACGAAAGAAAAGAAAGGAGGAGGAGGAGGAGGAGGTGGAGGAGGAGGAGGCGGGAAAATTGAGGAAAACAAAATTGGCAAGGCATGATCCATGGTGAAGGGACTCCTCATCTGTGTAACAAGCAGGCTAAGCAATGAATTCACACATAGTGAATTTACACCAGAGGCCAAAATAAGTAGCTCATAGACATTTGCCCCACGTGACATGTTTATTTTTAGTCCAGAGATTTCAAATAGAGTCATGAGCCTTTAGGTTCTCTGAAAGAGTAAATGCAAGAAGTACAACATTTTAGACCCACATTCTGTGTGGCTGCAGTCGATGAGAATTAAGAAGCCTTGATCTCAGCCAGGTGCTATGGCTCAAGGCTGAAGTTTCAGAGGGGAGACTGAGGCAGGAGGATCACAAGTTTGAGGCCAGAAGCAGCCTGCACAAGACCCTATCTCAAAAAGTAAAGAAGGGGGTGAGGTTGTGGCTTAGTGGCAATGCTCACCTAACATATGTGAGGCCCTGGATTCAACACCTCAGTACTGGGGTTAAAAAAAAAAAAGGTCCTGTTCTCTGCAGATGGCACAGCCATGCCTCATCTGGCCTTAGTCTGCACCCATCCTGCCTCACACGTTGGGTTATCTGCGTGGCTGCTGTGGGACTACAGCTCTGTGACCCCTGATATGTGCCAAATAATCACAAACAAGATGGTTTTATGAATAACCAATGCTCACCTCACAGAATCTACAGGTTGTGCCTTCATCCTTCTTTGTACATCAAGACAGTAGTCTAAACCAGTTGTTTTAATAAATACAAAACCATACGCAGCATGGCTTGCAGGAGACACTAGAAGCAAGTAATAGTCTTGAGGTTTCCTTAATTTAAAAAAAAATGGTATACTAAGCTCTCTTTTCTTCCTTTTCTTTCCTCACCACTTCTTCCCCTTTGCTCTGCTCTTCTTTCTCTAGCACCCACATGCACGCCTCTCCCTTCCCTTGAGCCCCCATCCTCTCTATCTAAGGTACTTTTCCCTCTAGAAGCCTACTTAACTCTGTCCTCTTTGACTTTACCTTTCCCTGGGAAATAGAAATATCCTTATACAGATTCATCCAGGGAACCCAGTTTATTTAAAGTTCTTTTTCAGGTTTTCCTAAGCTTCTTCAGGTGCCTCAATCTTCTGTAATAATTCCTTAATGATGTGCTATCTTTTAATATATATACTCTTATCTATACTCTTATCTGCAAAATAATAATAATAATAATAATAAAGTAATAATAATAATAATAATAATATACTAAGTATATGAAACTGTCTACAGCAAGTTGGACCAGATTCCTTTCTCTTTAATTGGAAATTTTTAATGTACACCTTAATGTGATTCATTCTGACATGCTTTTCATTGTGGCATTTCCATATATGCATTTTGATGTACATTATTCATATAGGTTCCCCCTTACCCTCGCATATGCTTCCCCCCATCCTCGCCATCTAAGTCTTCTCTATCTTTTACTTGGTAATATTTTTCTATATGTCCTTGGATTCCAGTTCTGTTTAAGATAGAAACTTTTCCTGTAGTGATCTTTGTTCTTAGCAGATTCCTTTCTTAAGAAGCAGTTCCTAAGTTGGTATTTGTTCACAATGGCAAACCTACATGTTTATAATGTTTCTGAGATCCTTTCAGCAAATAGCCTATAAATATTGAACATGGCAAGGAAAAAAAGATTTGCTGTTAACCAAAGAACATCTGTAAAGTAATTACCATTACAGTCATATCCTAACTTCAGATGTGTGAGGCGGAGCTCTCTATATCTGAAAAGTCAGCTCCTACAAGCAAGCTGCTAACCTGAACCCTGGAAAGAAAAACTGCACTGTGAAAATACATCTCTCAGACTCATCCTGTTGTTAGGTGCTGTCGAGTCAGTTCCAACTCAGAGTGACCCTACATACAACACGAACTAAACACTCTCCAACACTATGCATGCCCAGTACTATTGTCAGTGCTTCTCTGCTGTGTGTGTGTGTGTGTGTGTGTGTGTGTGTGTGTGTGTGTGTGTATGTCTCACTACATTATGAAGGCTGCCTCTGGCCTCTGCCACCTGAGTCGCTGGGATTACAGGGATGTGCCACCATGCCTAACAATATGTTTTCCAGTTCAGTGAAGGGTTATTTTCAAAAAGCAAGGCATACTGAGAGTTTGTGGTGACCTTTTGAAACAAGTTGTTGTTGTTGTTAGGTGCCCTTAGGTAGAGTCCGACTCATGGTGACCCTTATAGGGTTTTCAATGGCTGATTGTTTCAGGATTGCTTCAAGAGTGGATTGCCATGTCCTTCTCCCATTCTTGTGATGCTGGGTTTGAACCTGGGTCCTCAGAGAGTGTAGAGAAGCATTCTACCCACTGAGCTCAACTCCAGTGTTGAAACAAGTTGATTTGTCTATTAAAAATCATCAATAGCATCCTTTTATTTGCATTTGTACTTATAGAAACAGCAATTCTTCCTTAAACAATTGTCAGGATAATTAACAAGAGTAAATACATTTATTCTCTGCCATCCTCTGAGTACCACAGAGCAAAGGACTCTTGAGTTGGATTCCTGTCTTTGATCTTAATGCATCCAATTGATTGGAATGCAGTGTAGCACCTTTCTGCTTGGATTGAAGCAGGGAAGAAGGATTAACCATAATGAAATGATTCAAGAACTTGAGCTATAACACCAAGCAAAGTTCCAGGGCACTTGATTGAATGAATAAAAAGTTTATTTAATTAGTCACTTACATTGAAGGAAGTTCTCTTTCCAAATTGTTTCTTAAATATCCACTTTCCTAAATCCTTTCTCTTTTACTAACCTAAGAAAACATGGTAGAGGAAAAGCTGAGTTTAAGCTTGACAGTCAGTAATATTTACCAAAATAGTCTGGGATGGAGTTCACCTATAGTTGACCTACCACAGAGATGTGGGTAATTTATGTCACGAACAATTGCAGAATTGAACTAGAGGTCCCATGGTGGGACATATCACAATAGTTTAGAAAAATTGGATTCCCAACAATCTTGCTATTGGAGCCAACCCCTGACACTTCTCTGCTGTCTAGTGCCCTGAAATATTTCTGTGGTATTGCATTCTCTCAGTGTAATACAGTGCATCCATGCCAGCAAGCATTGGGTGGCATCCACTTACACTGCCAAGCTTTTCTTCTTGTTCATGTAAAAGGAACCCTGAGATTCCGAGAGCTTGAGTTCTTTCCTGTGTGCTGAACTGTGTTTGGATAAAAGCCATTCCACTTGGCCCAAAGCCATGCATGTTGTCATCCTCCAAACATACGCTTCCTTCTCGTGCTTCTGTGTTTTGAAAGTTCTAGAGTCTCTGTCCCATGACTTTTAACTTGGTAAACGTTCATTCAGCCCCACAATTGAAGCCCAAGCCTCACCTACTCTCAGAAGTCCTCTCTGACCCCCTTTCCCGAGGCTTTCTTTGTCTGCATCAAATAACCTACATATGCCTTCAAGTACTTCCTGACTTACCTGTCAATCTGTCCACTACCTGGTAAGTGCACGTACCACTTCTCCCTCTGCTGAGTGCCGACGGTTGAACTGAGGCTCAAAAGACATGATGTGTGAATGAGTTAATGAATGAATGAGTATATCATACTAAAATTGTGCTAGAGATGTCTGCTCATTAAAGCAGACCATCTTACTCATTACCAATAGGTCTATTGAGTCCTGTGAGTCCCAAGCACATCCTCTTTAAATAAAAGTAGAAAAGCAAATATTCTGGCACCTTGCAGTAAAATAATAAATATTTTATGAGTGAATGAATTTTTCTAACAGAAAGATATTTCTTGTATTGGGCATTTCTATTTGGAAGTTTAAATGGGAATAATTTTCTTAAAAGAAAATAATCTTTTCAACATTAAAAAGATCTCCATTCAAAAATATTCGGATTTTGTTCTTGAGCCTAAAAGAATCAATAGCCCAACTACCCACAGGATTTAACAGCAATACAATGGTAACAAGATTGTATCTTTAAAAATTAATTTTCTGCTTTTCCCAACTTCCTTTTATGTGACTACATGGTCTCAAGGAAAGCAGAATTGAGGATAAAAGAGAATAAATGGTACATCTGCAGCTTTGTGAGTCTGAAGCAGGCTTTTAAAATCAAACAGATGTCTTGAGGAAGCACAGAGAAATTGAAAGAGATTAGATAGGGGCCAAGCCACCAGCCTCTACCCTTCCCAAGGAGGATGGCAAATATACAGATGATAGAGTGCTTGGAGTCAAAAGATGGGAGAGAAAAGAACCTGACCTAGGTGCCACAGGGAAGAGGTCTAGTGTAGGTGAAAATGGTCAACATCAGAAGACCACCCAAATTAATGGATTTCAGTGCCAAGAGGAAGCTGAGATCACTAGTTGTTGTTGTTGTTGTTAGGTGCCATAGAGTTGGTATCTGATTCATAGCGACCCTGTGTACAATAGGCAAAACACTATTGTCAGTGCTTCTCTGCTATTCATAGAGTTTTCAATGGTCGATTGATTTTTTTGTTGCCGGGTCCTTCTCCTAAGCCTACAGCACCTGGTATTCCCAGGCGGTCTCCCATCCAAGTACTAACCAGGCTCGACCCTGCTTAGCTTCCAAGATCTGACAAGATCGGATGCCACAGGGCTACAGTTACAAGAGAAATCACTAGTTATTCCCTGAAAAAGCACAGTACACAGCATGGATGGACAGCATGGATAGAAGCACTATTTTGCTGCATCTTCCATCAGCAGGTGGTCTCATACCCCTGGGTTTTTTCCAGCCTAAGGACACTATATCCTATGACTTCCAACCTCCAGCCCTGTGTGAATAACCTCCATTTTTCAGTAGTCCAGGATACCATTAAGCCTCCTATCAGTCCCTTAAACAGGGAGAGTGAGAATCCTTGACCTCCAGGAGGGCAAGAAGTATAAAGTATGGAAGAGAGAGGCCAAGCACAAGTACTTAGGATCCGCTGCATCGTGATCAAATTATCCCCATTGCACATATTTTCACTGGAAGTTGGAGTTGTCTACAAACTCTATATGAATCAGTAGTGCGATTAAATTAGCATAACCTCAGCTCAGAATCTAATAAATCTGGCCAGACCATATCTACACTTCAGCTCTTTGCCCTGAGCACTAAAAATGAGGACACAGGTTCAGAAGCATGTGGACAGGATGATCACACGAGGGTGGTCTAAGGCACTAGGTATACACAGCCTGAAAAAAAGAAGACTTAGGTGAAGGCTTTGAAGAGGCATGAAAAAGGGGAGAGCACTGGCACTCCATAGTATATTCCCCTGAACAATGGCTGCCCCCAGTGTTGTGTGGTCCAAAGACAGTGTTCAAGATCTTGTGGTGAACCAACTGGTTATAGTGATGCCCAAAGACTTCTGATGGATGAGTGGGATAGTTAGCAGCTGGGGTGACTTCTGAGTCTGAGAACCTATAGTTCTGTGAAATAAAGATAAAAGATTTATTTGGTCTACAAAAAATTATTGAGCATTCACTACATTAAGCATTGTTTTAAGGGCTGGATAGGTAATAGAGCAAAATGCTGCATGGTCTCTCTCTGGAAGTTTACAATGTACAGGAAAGAAGAACTGGCCAAATAATCATAGGAACAAATATAAATTGCAGTGATGGTGTTTCCAAAGAGAAATCCACTGTGCTATGGCAACCTTCATTAGGGGTACACCTGGGCAGGAATGTGAAGAAGGCTCTCTCAAGGTATTTATTTCTTGATCAAAGATCCAAAGGATCTATAGGACTACTCAGGAGAAAAAGGGAAAGGAATGAAGGTCATTGGGAAGAGTCATCCTCTCCTTTCATTTCCAGGTGAAAAAATGTATATCTCATTGACAGGGGTGTGGAATAATCATTAAAAGACATAAATGAATTCCATATCTTCCACTTACTAATTATGTGTCCTTGAACAAGTTATTTAAGCTCTCTAGACCTACAAGTTCATATCTGTAAAATTAATAAAACATCACCCATTGTTGGATAAGGTAAAAGAGTTAATAGTTGTAAAATGATTAACCTAAGACAAATGTATAGTGTTTATTGAACTTTGGCTAAAATCCATAAATGGAGATGATGTGACAATGACAGTTTATTCACTGAAGGTAGACTATAAGCAAGCTAGTAGATGCCAATCATTAAAGCTGGCATACTACGTTACTAATGGTAGGGAGTATGAGCCAGGGTCCACAAACTTGTTACGAAAGAAATCCCATGATTCTTCATTTTTCTTTGAATCTAATTAAATCTTCCTCTTACATAGATCAAGAAACATTTCCTTAGATCAAATAATTGTTCTATATCAAGGGGTTCAATTTTAGTTATTATAGAATTCCTTTATCATCTCTAATCTTCAGTCCATCAAAGTTATTACTGATAAACTTATTGTCCAAGATAGATTTGCCGTTTGATGGCAGGAAACTCAACTGGCCAAGGTCTCTGTCCCTTTCCTCATCTGGGGCAATCTCTCCTCTCTAATCCTCCTCTTTAATCCTCTTTCTCCTCCTCCTCCTCCTCCTCCTCCTCCTCACGATCCTTCTCTTCCTTCTCCTTCTCCTTTTCTTCCTCCTCCTCCTCTTCCTCCTCCTCCTCTCCCTTCTCCTCTTACTCCCTTTCCTCTCCACTTCTTTCTTCCTTCCCTCCTCTTCTTCTCCTCCTCTTCTTCCTCTTCTTTCTTTTTCCCTCTTATTTCCTTCCCTTCTTCCTTCTCAAAGCATCACTCTGACTCCTCAACTTTCAAAACATAAATCTAGTGTCTTTGGTGGCCCAAGCTAAAACTGGCTAACGCAAAGTGGGCCTACCAAAATCTCTGAATCAGAAGGCATGAAAGGCCTTCATCTATTCTGAAAAAGGGAAGAGGTAAAAACACAGAGAAAAAAGTATAGGACAACAGTTCAATAAATAACCTACATACTGTTTCCAAATGTAAGTAATGATAGAGAAATAAATAGATCTTATATTCAGGACAAGTTTCCAGGCATGACTTATTT
>VMDO01030508.1:0-21121 GCA_007922755.1 Pedetes capensis | reverse complement strand
AAAAAAAAAAAAAAAAAAAAGAAAAGAAAAAAGAAAAAGAAAAGAAAAGAAATTCCTGTGCACAGAAAAAGAACAAAGTACAACAAAATGCTGGAGATTTGGCATATTTGTTATTGTTGTTGTTAGGTGCTGTCGAGTCGGTATCCGACTCATAGCGACTCTCATAGGGTTTTCAATGGCTGACTGTTTCAGGATTGCCTTGGGAGTGGATTGCCAGGTCCTTCTCCCATTTTTGTGGTGCTGGGAATTGAACTCAGGACCTCAGAAACTGCAGCACAGTGCTCTACCAACTGAGCTAAATCCCAGCCCTTGGCATATTTAGTGCTCCCCTTTTGGGAAGAATATCGTAGACCTGTGGAAAACCCACTGTATCTGCAAACATGGCCTCCAAGGCAGAAATCAAAATCAGGTGCCAGTGAATTTTATTGATGTAGCTTTGTGGTAGTTAATTTGATGTATCAACCTGGAAGGTATTTTGGGAGAAGATTAACATTTAAATCAGTGAACTTTGGATAAAGCAGTTGCTCTCTGTAATGTAGGGGAGCCTCCTCTTATCAGCTGGGGGACTGAATAGAACAAGGAGCCAGAGCCCTCCCCTTCAGACCTCCTCTGCACCCGCAGCCCTCCCGGGTTTCTAACCTGCCCACCTTTGGACTGGACTTGGAACCCTGGCTCCCCTCAGTCTTGAGCCTGCTGCCCACAGGGCAGATTTTGGACTTGCCAGCCTCCATAAACACGTGAGCCAATTTCTCCTTGCTCCCCACACACCATCATTGTCCCCTCTCTCTGGTTTGTACATCCCACCCATTCTGTTTCTGTGGAGAGCCCTGACTAATAGCATCTTGATGTTATTTTAATGTTTGCCCCGTGGAGAATTGCTTTCCCTTGTCTACAATTTATGGGTATGCCCCAGCGTGGGGACAGTACGAATATCGGGCACCGGATGTTCATGCTGTTTGGACCATGAGGACATTATTGTACAGAAATGCCTCCTTGGCTCATCTCTTGTGTTTTCTCCTCCCCTTTGCTTTCTGTACCTTGCCCTGCTGTCTGTACATGTGGTAGCTGTTATTTTATGGGTGAGATGAAACAAGAAAACCAAATGAATGCCTCGCTGACTCTTCCTTCATACGTTTAGTACAGAAATTTTAGCAGAAAAGATTCGGTGAAGCAAGAAAGGGTTAAACCGTCGCTGCAATATAATTAGCCTCGTGCATGCCATTCTTAGGGTGTTAGAATTGTAACCCTTTGTTAAAATATACATTACAGATCCAGAGAAGATATTTTTTTGAGTCAACTTTTGTTCTATTATTCAGAAATCTTCCAACTCAGGGAAGGAATATGTAATACTTTTCTGAATTAAAAAGAGATGCTATAAGTGATAGTCCTTCTGTTCTATGATTCAGAATAGTGACTTTTTTTTTTTTTTTTTTTTTTTTTTTTTTTTTTTTTTTTTTTTTTTTTTTTTTTTTTTTTGGTACTTCACACATACTTTGCAAGTGCTCTACTTCTGGGCTGCACCTATAGCCCATTTTTTATTTATTATTTATTTTTTTATTTGAAGACAAGGTCTCTCCAAGTTATGCAGGCTGCCTCAGGCCTTGAACTTGTGATCCTCCTGCCTCAGGCTCCCAAGTTGCTGGGATTACAGGCATGTGACATGGCGCCTGGCCCAGAATGTAGTTGTTGTTCTTAGGTGCCATTGAGGCGGTGTCCGACTCATAGCCACCCTAGTACAATAGGTGAAATACTATTGTTACTGCTTCTCTGCTATTCATAGGGTTTTCAATGGCAGATTGGGTTTTGGGAGTGAGTTGCTGGGCCCTCCAGCACTTGGTGTTCCCAGTCAGTCTTCTATCCAAGTACCAACCAGAATAGTGACTTTTATATATAGATAACATTATGCACTTTATAATAGATAAATATATTTGCCTGTTTTATATTATATATATTTATATCTTTGTTATGAATTTTATGTAATGTATATTCATGTACGTATTTTTATATATTACCATACATATGCTATAAAGTAATGAATCTTGGTTTTTGTCACTGAAATAAAACCCATATTTAACTGTAAATATCCAATTCTGTAGTGATATTCCAAGAAGATAAAACATAAGTTTCAAGTTATATAATACTGTGGGAGTTTTTTGTTTGTTTGTTTTGCATTTTCCCCTATATGTCACCTGCAATGGAAGGTGACTTGCATAGGATTTTTACTTAAATAGTTGTTACTGTTGAAAAATGCCAGAAGTTGCAAAAGAAGAATGTTTCTAAAATTTAGAGTATTTATCATAAGACATACCCTAATTATTTCTAACTCATAATACCTCTTATTGCCAAATATTGCTGGATTTAGAGTTCAGTTATGAAACTATCCTAGAATAATTTATATAAACATAACCAGAACCATAGATTTTAGAACTACAAAGGATCTAGTCCCTTAATTTCATAGTTATAATATAAATCAGGCTCAGAGATGTTGTTGTTGTTGTTGGAGTCATTGTTGTTAGGTGCTGTTGAGTCAGTATCCAAATCATAGCAACCCTATACAACAGGTGAAACACTATTGTCAGTGCTTCTCTGCTATTCATGGGGTTTTCAATGGCTGATTGATTTTTGGGAGTGGGTTGCTGGGTCCTTCTCCCAAGTCTACACTATCTGGTGTTCCCAGGCAGCCTCCCATCCAAGTACTACCCAGGCCCGACCCTGGTTAGCTTCCGATATCTGATGGGATTGGATGCCACAGTGCTACAGTGCAGGTGCAGAGATGTTAGACATCATAATTAAGATCATATAGATTGTTAAAGCACAAATTCTTAAAAACAAAAATTAAGCTTGAATCAAATATTTATTTATTTATTTATTTATTTTTCAGTGCAGGGGATTGAACTTGGGGCCATGTACTTGCTAGGCAAGTATGCTACCACTGAGCTAAATCTCCAAATCCTGAAACAAATATTTTAAAACGAAACATAGGAGTCAATTTTAGAAGTAAACACCATTTATAATCTTACATACAAATTGATTCCATTACCTGGTAAAATACTTGTTTGCTTTCCTATAACTATAGTCATAATATCTCATTATAGTCAACTATAAAAAATGGTTGAGGTATTGTGACTTGTGATGCCACATGGTGAATAAAAAGCAAGTCATAAGAATGCCTATTGCTGCCTAGTGCATAAAAACAATTCCTAAGACTGCCTATTACTTCCAGGCATGGTGGTGCACACCTGTAATCCCAGCACTTATGGAGGCTGAGGGGCAGGAGGATCCCAAGTTTGAGGCCAGCCTGGGTTACATAGTGAGTTCCAGGCCAGCCTGGAACACATAGTGAGATTCTGTCTCAAAAACAAACAAACAAACAAAAAAGTAAAAAACAAACAAACAAAAGAATACCTATTGCTAATTTTAGCCTGCAGCCCTAGCCCTGTGGCACCTGATCCCATCAGATCTCAGAAGCTAAGCAGGGTCGGGCCTGTTTGGTACTTGGATGGGAGACCACCTGGGAACACCAGGTGCTGTAGGCTTGGGAGAAGGAGCAGGCAACCCACTCCCAAAAATCAATCCGTCATTGAAAACCCTATGAACAGCAGAGAAGCACTGACAATAGTGTTTCGCCTGTTGTACACAAGGTCGCTATGAGTCGGATACCAAGTGGAGGGTACCTAACAACAAAAACATTGCTAATTTTAATCATGTCAGGTCAGGAGAAGGAAAATTTGAAATTCATGTCCCAGGGTGCACTTCTTCTTCTTCAGTCTGAAAGTAGACATAATCCTGACTGGCATAAGAGGATGCTAATAAGGGATCGGTCTTGCTAATAAATTGTTTTGACATTGCGCTCACAGTAGAATATATGAAGGAAGTGCTATGAATATGGAGCGCTCCACAGCGCTATCATTATGCATTGGATCATGAGACTCTCCTGGAAAGGGGCAAAGTCCCCATGCAGTCCAAATGGAGCCTGAGCATGTGGATATTTTTAGATCAGGTAGGCACAATTACCAGGAAATGAAGCTTTGGATTTTTCATTATTAGGGGGTTTAGTTTGCTGTTTGCTGTGCTGCCTTTTGGATCTGTTAAGCACAGTCCTTATGAATCTTCTAATGGAGGACCACTTCATATGAAAATGTTCAGAATAAAAAATAATTGAGGAAATTACATAACATAGGTAAAGATAATGATAACACCTCTACTTTGACCCGCATGTTCAATCTTTACATTAAGGAATCTTTCTCTCTTAATCACAATTTCATTCACTGGGCTGGAGATCAAACCCAGGGCTTCACACATCCTGGGCACACACTCTACCCCTGGCCTACATCTCCAGCAATCACAGTGTTAAAAGTAGAGTTCCTGAGCCGGGCGAGGTGGCGCAGGTCTGTAATCCCAGCGGCTTGGGAGGCAGAGGTGGGAGGATCGCAAGTTCGAGACCAGAGGCAGTCTGCATAATTTAGCAAGACCCTGTCTCAAAAAGTAAAAAAAAAAAAAATGGGCTGGAGGCGCAGCTTGCAGAGCATGCAGGCGCGAGGCCCTGGGTTCAACCCCCAGTACCACAAAAAATAAAATAAAGAAAAGAAAAAGTAGAGTTCTTATACTCTCAGTGGAGGAAAGGGCTGGGATTTAGCTCAGTTGGTAGAGTACTGCTCTGCAGTCTCTGAGGTTCTGAGTTTGATTCCCAGCACCAATGAAACAGGAGAAGGACGTGGCAATCCAGTCCTGAGGCAATGCCGAAGCAGTCAGCCATTGAAAACCCTACAAGGGTTGCTATGAGTCAGAAATGACTCAATGGCACCTAATAACAACAACAGTGGGGGAACAAGTGGTTCTTGAGGGGCATAAAATCTTAGCAATAAATCATTTAACATTTTGTGGCCATAAATTTTAATAATAAAAACAAAACACCAAAAACTTCTCAAAGGCTCTAGCAGATAGTTTGAAAAGAAACACAGGAACTAAATTTACATTTAAAACCTATTCAGAAGCTGAGAAATAAGTCCTCCCATATATGGTAAGGTCAAGTGATTTTCAAAAAAGGTACCAAGGTCATTCAATGGGAAAAGACTGTCTTCTTAATGAACAATTTGAGAAAACTGGATATCCACTTGCAAAAGAATCAAGTTGGACTCTTACCTTACACTACAAAAATCAACTCAAAATGTATCAAATACCTAAAAACAAAAGCAAAGAATATGAAACTCTTAAAAACTTCATAACATTGGATTTGGCAGTGATTTCTTGGTTATAACACCAAAATCACAGGCAACAGAAATTAAAAGAGACAGTGGAATGCAACAAAACTAACATGTGCTCATCAAAGGACACAATCACCAGACCAAAAAGACAACCAATAGAATGGGAGAAAATATTTGCAAATTATATATCTGACAGGGAGAAGGGCCTGGCAATCCACTCCCAAGGCAATCCCGAAATAGTCAGCCATTGAAAACCCTATGAGGGTTGCTATGAGTCGGATACTGACTGGACAGCACCTAACAACAACAACAACATATATCTGATAAGGAGTTAATATTCATAATATATAAAGGGCCCTACAACTCAAGAACCACAAAATACAATCCTATTAAAAACGGGCAAGGATCTTGAATAGATATTTGTCCAAAGAACAAATGGCCACTAAGTATATGAAAAGACGCTCAACATCACTAATCACTTGTTGCACCGTAATTCAAAAGCATCAGTTCTTCTCCTGTCTTCCTTATTCAATGTTCAGCTTTCACAACAATATGATGCAACCGAAAATACCATGGCATGAGTCAGGTGCACACGTTCATCTTCAATGTGACGTCTTTACTTTTCCTCACGTTAAAGAGGTCTTTTGCAACAGCTTTTCCCAATGCAATGCATCTTTTGACTCCTTGACTGCTACTTCCGTGAGTGTTGATTGTAGAAGCAAATAAAGCAAGATCGTGGGCAACCTCAATCTTTTCTCCATTTATCGAAGTTGCTTACTGAGCCAGTTGTAAGGATTTTAGTTTTCTTGATGTTGATGCACAATCCTTACTGAAGCCTGTATTCTTTGATCTTCATCAGTAAGTAGATTCAAATCCTCTACATTTTCATCAAGCAGAGTTGTGCCATCTGCATAATGTAGGTTGTTAATGAGACTTCCTCCAATCATGATGTTGTGTTCTTCGTCATAAAGTCCTACTTCTCAAATTATTTACTCAGCATAGAGATTGAAGTGATGTGGTGAAAAGATATAGCCCTGACGTACACCCTCCTTGACTTTAAACTAGGCAGTGTTTCATTGTTCTGTTCAAACAACTGGAAGAGATCTATTATCAGGGTTTTAGCTCTAGCCCGGCTAAAGTTAGGGCCAAACCCTCAACATACCAACGCGGCCGATGTCGGGAAAGAAGGACCTCGGGAGACCTTCAGATGGTTAAAGAAGGATAGGTAGGGTTTATTGGGGTGCTCCCCTGATGGAGAGCGAGGAGCAAGCAGCCCCTATAGAGCAAGGCTCTATCCCTTTAAGTGCTGGCTCTGGGCCTGCAGCATGGAATGCTGCAGGCTAAGTGCTGGTACAGCTCAGCCTTATAGGCACAGCCACAGCCGCTGGTGTTCAGTTGAGGTCCGATGGTCTTGACTCTCGCGGCTCACCTTCTTTACCCTCCTCCTTCCCAAGGATGGGAGGAGTTGGGAGGCTCTTCGTGGCTTGCAAGATGCCTTCGGCTCTTCGGGGCCCCTGGGCTTGATCTCGCCGGCTTGCTAGATGGTCTTGCTGGAGTAGGGAGCACTGGTCTAGGTGATGAGGTTCAGGAGACGGTCAGAGAGGTCGGGATCGGTGGTGCTACAGGGGTCAATAGGGGTCAGCCCCTCAGGCTATTATGAGGGACCCTAGCTGGGAAATAATTATTTTAAAAATCCCCAACAATCTATATTTGTGATTAATCCCAAGAAAGAGGATCCAACTAAATGTGGAAACTACTGAACAGTATCTTTAATATCAGACAGAAGCAAAATTTGTCTAAAGGTCATTCAATAGCAACTGCAGCAGTATATAGACAGGGAACTGCTAGAAAATCAGGCTGGCTTCAGAAGAGGGTATAGAACCCAGGACATCATTGGTGATGTCCCATGGATATTATCCAGAGGTAGAGAATACCAGAAAGATGTCTATCTATGTTTTATTGGCTATGCAAAGGCATTTGACTGTGTGGATCATAACAAATTATGGACAACTTTGCGAAGAATGGGAATACCATAGCACTTAGTTGTATGCATGAGGAATCTGTATATGGACCAGGAGGCGGTCATTGGAACAGAATAAGGAAACACTAATCACTAGGGAAATGCAAATCAAAACCACAATGAGATATCACCTCACACCCATTAGCATGTCCCCTATTTTAAGAAACATAGAAAATAAATGTTGGAGAGAATGTGGAAATGTTGGAATACTTGTACAGTGTAGGTGGAATGGAATAATGGTGCAGAAACTACAAAGCACACCATGGTTGTTCTTCAAAAAAGTAAAAATAGAATTACCACATGAATCAGTAATTCTACTTCTGGGTATATATCCAAAAGAATTGAAAGCTTGGTCTCAAAGAGATATTTGTATCCTTATGTCCATGGACGAGGATGCAGTCATTCAAACAGAACAAGGAAATACTGTTTGGTTTAAAGTCAAGAAAGGTGTGAATTAGGGCTGTATCCTTTCACCATACCTCTTCAATTTCTAAACTGAGTAAAGAATCTGAGAAGCTGGACTTTATGAAGAAGAAGGTGGCATAAGAATTGGAAGAAGACTCATTAACAACCTGCATTATACAGATGACACAACTCTGCTTGATGAAAGTGAAGAGGATTTGAACCATTTACTGATGAAGATCAAAAACTACAGGCTTCAGTATGGACTGTGCATCAACATCAAGAAAACTAAAACCCTTACAACTGGATCAGTAAGCAACTTTGATAAATGGAGAAAAGATTGAGGTTGTCCATGATTTTGCTTTATTTGCTTCTACAATCAACACTCACAGAAGTAGGAGTCAAGGAGTCAAAAGATGCATTACATTGAGGAAAGCTGTTGCAAAAGACCTCTTTAAAGTGTTGAAAGATGTCACATTGAAGACGAAGGTGTGCATCTGACTCATGCCATGGTTTTTTTCAGTTGCATCATATTGTTGTGAAATCTGGACATTGAATAAGGGATACAGAAAATTGATGCTTTTGAATTATGGTGCTGGAGACAATTATTGAATATACCATGGACTACCAAAGGAATTAACAGATCTTCTAGTTAGAATGTTGTCCTAGAAGAAGTGCAACCAGAGTGATCCTTGGAAGCAAGGATGGCTAGACTCTGTTTTAGATATTTTGGACATTGTCAGGAGGGACCAATCCCTAGAGAAGGACATCGTGTTTGGGAGACTGGAGGGTCAACGAAAAAAAGGAGGGCCTGCAGCCATAGCCCTGTGGCATCTGATCCCATCAGATCTCGGAAGCTAAGCAGGGTTGGGCCTGGTCAGTACTTGGATGGGAGATTGCCAGGGAACACCAGATACTATAGGCTTGGGAGAAGGACCTGGCAACCCCCTCCCAATCAATCTGCCATTGAAAACCCTATGAATAGCAGAGAAGCACTGACAATAGTATTTCACCTGTTGTATGTAGGGTCGCAACGAGTCGGATACCGACTCGATGGCACCTAACAACAAACAACAACTCAACTTGATAGATTGACATAGTGGCTGCCACAGTGGGTTTAAACATTAAAAACATGTGCATGGCACAGTGTCCGAGTATGTTTTGTTCTTTCATATAGAAGGTCAGTATGAATTGGACCTGACTGGACAGCACCTAACAACAACAAGAACATATGCAAGATAAAATTATTCTCAAACTTCAAAAGATTGGTAGCAAGCCAAGCATCCATAGACAGATGAATAAACCAAATATAATATACAGTAGAATGTTATTCAGCCTTAAAAATGATAGAACTTCTGATTCATGCTATAGCATTTAGGTGAACTTTGGAGACATATGGTAAGTGCAATAAACCAGTCACGAATGGATGAATACTGTGTGAGTCTACTTATATGAGACACCTCAAGTTTCAAATTCATAGAGACAGAAAATAAAACAGTGGTTTCCAGGGGCTGGGGAACTGGTGTTTAATTTCAATTTTGTAAGATAAAGAGCTCTGGAGATGGATGGCCATGATGGCTGTATAATGTGTGCTGACTGCCACTGAACAGTACACTTAAACGTGGTTCAGATTGTCAATTTTTCATTGCATGTGTTTTATGCTTTTTTTTTTTTTTTTTTTTTTGCAATACTGGGGGTTGAACCCAGGGCCTCGTGCCTGCATGCTTTGCAAGCGCTGGACCTCTGAGCTGCATCCCCAGCCCCTTGTTTTAACTTTTTGAGACAGGGTCTTGCTAAGTTACACAGATGCCTCTGGTCTCAAACTTATGATCCTCCCACCTCCGCCTCCCAAGCCACTGGGATTACAGGCGTGTGCCACTGTGCCTGGCTGATTTTTTTTTTTTTTTCTTTTTTTGAGATGGATTCTCACTGTGTTGCCCAGGCTGGTCCTGAACTCCAGGGCTCAAGTAATACTCTGTTTCCCTAGTAGCTAAGACCAAGCAGAGCACCGCCGTGCCTGGCTCACACCACACATTTTCCTTTCTCGTTCCTCTTCTTTCTATCTTTCTTTTTTCTTTTTCTTTTCTTTTCTTTTTCTTTCTTTCTTTCTTTCTTTCTTTCTTTTTTTTTTTTTTTTTTTTTTTTTTTTTTTTTTTTTTTTTTTTTTTTTTTTTTTTTTTGTGGTGTTGGGGATTAAATCCAGTGTCTTAAATGCATGTTAGGCAAATATTCCACAACTCAACCCCCATAATTGTTTTTTTTTAAAGCTCTTCATAATCTTACATATGAGATTACCTTATTACCTGCTAAAGTATTTGTTCAATCTCCAGTAACTGTATACATGGTGTTTCACCAGAGTGTATTAGGACAAATAATCATACAGTATGTAAACAGGCAACCAATTTACCTATGATATTAAAATTTCATTGGAGGAGTAATTGAGGGAAAAGTCTGAAAAAGCTTCTGGGATGGGGAAGGTAATAGAAAAAGGGAGAAATAGCCTGTCTTCTTGATGAATCCATACTCCATATTCTGAGCAGAAAAAGGTGTAAAGGTGGTCCTGGAAAATGAGATGTGAAATAATCTACAGCACGGGTTGTGACCTTTTTTGGCATTGTGGGCTGAACAATCCTTGCTACAAAAGAGAGCTGTTCTGTGCATAGTAGAGTTGTGAGCAGCCTCCCTGGTCTTGACTCACCAGAGGCTAAAAGTGCCCTCCCGTCCAGGGGTGACCACTCAAAAATGTCTCTGTTGTTGTTGTTGTTAGGTGCTGTCAAGTCAGTATCTGACTCATAGCGACCCTACATACAACAGGGGAAACATTATTGTTAGTGCTTCTCTGCTGTTCATAGGGTTTTCAATGGTAGATTGATTTTTGGGAGTGAGTTGAAGGGTCCGTCTCCCAGGTGGTCTCCCATCCAAGGACTAACCAGGCCCGACCCTGCTTAGCTTCTGAGATCTAACAGGGTCGGATACTACAGGGCTATGGGTGCAGGCAAAATGTCTCTAGTCACTGCAAAATGTCCCCTTAGGAGCGAAGCCTCACCCATGTTGAGAACCATTGCTCTGCAATTCAGGTTAGTTAGAACTTGGCCAGTGGGTAGATTGCAATGAGAGAGGCATGCAGGTTGGTTACAAGGGTTGTGAACCTAGCTCGGGTATCTCAGCCGTGGCAGACAGGGATTCAAACCCATTAAAATTGGGTTCAGGTAAAACTTTTATTTTAAATTAAAAGATTTAATCCTATGTGTAGATGATGATGTTGTTGTCGTCGTTAGGTGCCATCAAGTCGGTTCTGACTGACCGTGATCTTTATAGGATTTGCAAAGGTTGATAGTTTCGGGATTGTTTCAGGAATGTACTGCGACATCCTTCTATTATATATAGATAGGCGAATACATTTTTTCATTTTTTTTTCAATTTTTATGTATAATAAAATAAGTAATGATACAAATGAAAAAGCTAATGATCCAAAAACGTTAAAACTGAATCTGTATGAGTTTAGATTTGGGCTTGGATTCAGCTTTTAAATTTTTTTGTATCATTAGCTATTTTATTTGTATCATTAGCTATTTTATTATGCATAAAATTGAACAGAAATTTTATTTATCTATCTACACATAAGATTAAATTTTTAATTTTAAATTTAAATTTTTACCTGAACCCAACTTTTGTGGGTTTGAAGGGCTGCTGGCAGGTATTGGCAGGTGTTGCCTTGGCTCTGACACCTGTGTAATGCCTCATATTATTTAAATAACCTCTGTGATAAAGCAATGCCACGCCTTCTGACCTTGTTTGTAAAGCTTTCAAAAAGAATTACTATTTCTATTGTTAGCCAAGAATCTTATGACAATAGAGTTTAAACTGTTTGGGAGGGATGGAGGAGGAAAATAGGTAGTCAAATTAAAAGGGAAGAAAAGTGAATTCTGAACAAAGTTACCCCTGTGCTGGGCATTGAACCCAGGGCTTTGGCACGTGCTAAACAAGTGCTGTACCTCTGAGCTACATCTCCAGGCCATGATCTCATGTCACTGTGGCTAATGTGTGTCCATTCCAGAGATATTTAAATTATAAAATAGTGCACCAGTCTTTATTAATCAATAGTGCTGACTGAGGAAAATGTGTGCCTATCACCAATTAGCTAATGGGGATGTTTTATGACTCAGCTCAGGACATGTTTGGGACAAAGATAAACATATTCAAGAGTTAGACTGCAGCGGGCCAGAGAGCGTATGAATAATTGCTGATGGGGGTTGTCGTAGGATACATAGAAAGAGGAAATGATGCACATAGGCGCTACTCTGGTACTGGGTCAGATAGTGTCTCTACAAGATTCATGCCCCCAGAACCTCAGAATGTGACCTTATTTGGCAATATCTTTGAAGATGTAATTAGTTGAGGTCATTGTGGTCTGGGGTGAGCCTGAAATCCCACGACTGGTATTCTCATAAAGTGGCCATTGAAAGACAGACGCAGGTAGAACGATGTGTCTTCAAGCGAATGAGCACCAAAGTGAACACCAGGAGCCGGGAGGGACACAGGAACAGCTTCTCCCCCAGAGCCTCTCCAAGGCTCCCACCCTGTGGACTTCTGCAGAACCGGGGGAGGGTAAATGTCTGTTGTTTTAAACCACCTAGTTTGCAACAGTGTATTTTGTCATTGAAGCCCTAGGAAAATCATACAACTAAGGAAGATTTCATCCAGAAGGTAGCTTCTGAAGAAAGGCAAAATGTGGATGCAGGACATAAGGAGCGATGAGCGCATCCTAGCCAAAAAGCAAGGTGGAAAAAACGCAGCCGGGCCTTTCCAGAACACAGCGTTCTGCAAACAGTGTCTTTGCAGAAGCCGGGCCTGTGTAACAGAGGGTTCAGGTCGGGATGGGTGAACCATCACCAGGTAGGTAGGTAAGCTGAGTCATCCTGTTGGCAGATGCCCCTTGAAAGCCACATACTGCAGCTTCTAATCCAAGGGGGCAAACCCTGCTCGGGGCGTCACCATCTCGGTGTGCCCTGCATATTTCTGTACCTGATTTATTGTCTCTTCCTGCTCATGCGGCGGCCTTTTCCTGCTGAAAAATATTTTCACTTTATGTCTTTGTTGCCAACTTGTATGTTTTATTCATGCTTTCACGGTGGTGCAGTGGTGAATTAATTCTGCCTTCGAGGAAGGGCGAGGATGAACTGCCCCTTTGTGTTCTCTGGAACAAACCGCATCAGTTTTGATCCTGGAGCTGGGGCCACAGGAGCAAACGCTGCCACTTGGGGACACTTGTGTGGGAAAGCCGGGCCTTCTCAATTGATTATGTGCTTCGAAAAAAATGTGATGGAAGAAGTGCAATGGAAAAAAGAATCTAGTATTGGCCTTCCAGATTTTCTTATGGAATAAGAAACAAAGATGGAATAGAAGTATCTTTGGTGCCATGAATCTGAATTGGTTAGAAATTTTAGCATTTTGGAATTGGCCTTCCTTCTCTTCTTTTCAAAAGTACTGTTGAAAAAAGAAAGTGTGGGGAGGCAGCCCTCATTGTGCATGTTGGAAGATGAGGGGGCCATGCTAGCCTCAGACTGTGCCATAAGCTGCTTTATAAATAAATCTAGTCTCCTCCCCTGGATCCTCATTCTTGGAGAGCAAGGACAGTGTTTCTGTCCCCAGGGCCGGAGAGCATCTTGATGGCTGGAAACAGAGTGAATGGCAGTCACTTTGTGTACTTTGACCCCAGAGGAGTTCTTGACTCTGCCTCTGGCTGTGACTGGCTGTGACCGGCTGTGACCGGCTGTCTCTCAACATTGATTCTCAGCTTCAGTGTCTTCATTTCTAAGTACTATAGCAGCTGTTCCTGCCTGGAGGAAGAAAAAAGGATGTATCAAGGGAGGACTGGACCCTCAGTACTGGTGGTGAATTCCTCTCTCCCTTTCTTACCATTAAATTTCACCCCTGCTAGGAAAACACATTTTGAGGTGACAGAAGTTTTCTCATGAAACAATGTAGCCCAAAGCGTCTGTTACACAATTAGATGTAGGTTGGCTCAGCAGAGTTTCTATCTTTGAACTTCATTCTTTTCTCCCTAATCTGAATGCAGACTACCCAGTGTGACATTTTTAGTTGCTAGTGTGATTGCTTGGATGTCACTCCTTGCTTGGGTAAATGATGTGGCAGGGGAGTGGCCCGTGGGAAGGGTGCAGGGCCCAAACCTAGGAGAGATACTGGGTTTTGTTGAAAACCATTTGCAGTCATGAGGAAAGGGGCTCCATTTTTAACAAAAGGTAGGCAATCTGAACATGAGGTGAGTTCATTTGACCCAGCTGCTCTCATACCTGATCCTCTTGCTGCAGCCATGCCTACGCTCTTTGACCTGATGTTCTTGCCTGACAATCCAGGAGAGCATTTAAAATGGTCTTCTTAGGCAGATTAAAATAAAACAAAACAAAACACAAAACAAAACACTTTGCAATACCTACCAGAGTATTGAGTGTTTTAGGAAGGAGTGACTAGTTGACAATGCATATACAGTGTAGTTCCCTCTACTGGATCCTGGTGTAGTTCTCAGGAGGGTGTGTGTGCGTGTGTGCACGCGCTCACACCAATCTGAGGAAGTGACTAACTGGAGAGATGAACTGTCCAGGTTCCAAAGCTGGTCAGATTTCTGAAACAGGCAAGTTCTTTCACCTCTCCTGGTTTTAGTTTCCTCAGCTTTGAGCATAGTGCTTGTTATGCAGAGATGTTATAAGGATAAATGACAGAATCCATGCAAAGTATCTAGAACAGAACCCAGCAGAGAACAGGTACCATTGCCATTTGGGTAGTTTAACAAGTCTGCTTACATTCTAATTGGCAGCGTACTGTAGCTTCCTTCATCTTGGTTGTACAATCTTTAATCTCTTTAGGAGCAATTGCTCTGGACATATCTGTGGTTCCATTCACAACTATATGCTGTTGTTAAAATATAAATGTGTGGTCTACAACACACATCCATCCACATGAAAAGAGCAGGGAGAAGACTTTTTTTTGCATAGGTATCTATTTAGTTCTTACTACATAGCAGATTTTGTTGTTAGGTGCCGTCAGTTGAGTCAGGTCCTATTCATAGCGACCCTCATAGGGTTTTCAATGGCAGATTGTTGCAGTGCAGGATTGTGCCAGTTCCTTCTCCCATTTTGCAGTGCTGTGGATTGAACTCAGGGCCTCAAAGAGCACAGAGCAGCACTCTACCAACTAAGCAAAACAAATTATGGATAACGTTGCGAAGAATGGGGAATACCAGAGCACTTAATTGTGGTCATGAGGAATCTGTACATGGACCAGGAGGCGGTCGTTTGAACAGAACAAGGAAACATTGTCTGGTTTAAAGTTAAGAAAGGTGTGTTTCACCATAGTCTTCAATCTCTATGCTGAGAAAATAATCTGAGAAGCTGACTTTATGAAAAATGCAGCATTGTGACTGGAGGAAGACTCATTAACAACCTGTGTTATGCAGACAACTCTGCTTGCTGAAAGTGAAGAGGATTTGAAACATGTACTGATGAAGATCAAAGAACACAGCCTTCAGTATGGATTGTGCCTCAACAACAAAACAAAAAATCCTTACAGCTGGGTCAGTAAGCAATTTATGATAGAGAAAAGATTGAGGTTGTCCACGATTTTACTTTACTTGGCTCTACAATCAACATCTGTGGAAGCAGCAGTCGAGAAATCAAAAGACACATTGCATTGGGAAAAGTTGTTGCAAAAGACTTCTTTAAAGTGTTAAAAAGTGAAGATGTCACACTGAAGACAAAGGTGTGTGCCTGACTCATGCCATGGTATTTTCAGTTGCATCACATTGTTGTGAAAACTAGACACTGAATGAGGGAAACAGGAGGAGAATTAATGCTTTTGAATTAGGGCGTTGGAGATGAATATTGAATATACCATGGACTGCCAAAAGAACCAAGACATCTGTCCTAGAAGTGCAACCAGAGTTCTTCTTTTAAACAAGGATGGCTAGACAGTATCTTAGGTATTTTGGACATGTTGTCAGGAGGGACCAATCCCTGGAGGACATATTTAGGAGAATGGCAGGTCAATGAAAAAAAGGAAAACTAGATAGATTGACACAGTGTACGCAACAACGGGTTTAAATATTTAAAAAAATCATGTTCTTGGTGCAGAATTGAGGAGTGTTTCATGTCACTATGAGTTAAATCTGACAAAATGGCAACTAACAACCACAAGCATAGCAGATACTCTTCTAGGTCCTGAGATGTTGTGGTGAATGAAGATCATGTCCTCTCTAACTGCCTTGCCATGCTGAGAGGCACAAGACTGACCAGAGCTGTGCTAGGCAACCTGTGTAGTTTGACGTTTCATTTATATTGCAGATGTCGACAAACAGTACATTTTTCTCTTCCATCATCTAATATAGAAATAGATCATGAGATTTGATGAAAAGTCTCAAACTCCTCCCTTAATCCTTCAGGAATGTATTTCAAAGAGGTGAAAGAATATTTAACATAACACACAGATAACAATCACTCCTTAAATTACAGCGTATTCTTCATAATTCTTCTCTGTTTCAGATTAGATAGATAAAATCTAAACTGTATAATTATTTACTCTGAGAAGTGGCACAGGTTGTTAAGTAGAAACACATTCACCCAAAATACACCGTGGCTGATTAAGGGGGTAGTTTAGAAATGTTGAGGATATATTCATTGTGGTAGGCTAAATAATGGTTCCCAAAATATACTCACATTGGGATTCCATGAATTTTCAAATGTTACCTTATATGGAAAGGGTTCATGTAGATGTGACCAAGTGATGGGGAGATTATCTTGGATTTTCTGTGTGAGTCCTAAATGTAATCACATGTGGTCTTATAGGCTGAGGGAAATCTGAGTACCCACAGAGAAGGTGATGTGAAGACGGAGCAGAGAGAGATTTGAAGATGCTGGTCCAGTAGTTTGGAGTGATGTGGCCACAAACCAAGGCATGCTGTCACAAACCAGAAGTTGGAAGAGGGAAGAAATGAGCCTCCCCTAGAGCTTCCAGAGGGACTGTGTCCCTGCTGACACCCTGACTTTAGCCCTGTGATACGGATTTCGGACTTTCAGTGCCCATGATGTAAGAGAATAGCTTTCTGTTGTTTTAAACCATGAAATATGTAATAGCAGCCTCAGGAAACAAATGCCTCCAACCATTTCAGACTAAGGACAGAAAGGACAACCACTGACTACTCTGTCAACCTTCTGCTGGCAAACTAGATGCTATCTAGTATATGTCCTTGTTCACCATGTCACTTCTAACTCAACATACCTCTATTTTCCTTTTGCATCCTATTGAATGCCAGGCAGTACATAGGTTTTCTTTAAAATGTTGATGTGTGTGTCAGTGTTTTGGAGGTGGATGGAATGGTGGGGTGTCCTTGACTTTTTCTTTTCTCCATAGGTACCTCTGATGATTTTGATGCACAGGCAAGTTGAAAGGCATTAATCTAGGTAAAGTGTACAAAAGTCTAATGATTGCCTCACAAGATATCACAACATACATCATGGCATGTCCCAGATGTCAAACTCCTAGATCTACAAACACTTTCCCTTCAACAGCAGAAGAAATAATTGAACTTTTGAGGTTTGATTTCCTTTTTTCTTAGGCTCCATTCTGACTTTTTTTTTTTAAAGGTGTTGATAACATTTACTCTGATGAAGGTACCTTCATTAGTTCCCCAGAACAGATTAGGTCATCAGCTATAGCATCAACTCTTTACAATAAGATTATAACATGAAGCGTGTTGACGCAATATGCTTTCTTAAATAAAACCCTAGTTAAATGAAACTGGTCTCTCGAAAATTTCAAAGGTACATCGGCACCTAATATATTTTTACATAGAATCCATTCCACAGACAGTTCATGTTGCCCACTCCCTTGAGAGTCTACCTGATTTCACTCTCACAGGATAACTTTTGAACTACAACTCCCAGCTTTCTGTCCCATCTCCGGCTTGAGCCTCTGCAGCTCATTTCCAACTTCTGGCTGGACGTCTCTTCCTCGACGTCCACAAGGTGTCTTCAATTCAACTCAGTTATGTCCACCAGGGCATTATGGCCTCTATGCCCACTCGTCTGCAGTCATTGAGTTTCCTAAGAGCAAGGCCAAGACGGTGCAGTCTGGGAACTGCAGCCCCTTGGAGCGGGGCCCAGCCCTGGGCTGGCAGGGGGCACAGCATCCTTTGCAGTGGATGCACAAATCAACCCAGTTGCCCCTGCCTTTGTGGAGCTCCATCTTTTGGGGCTGAGGCTATAGCGACCCTTGGGACCCAGGCAAAGCAGAAGTCTGTGTCCGTGTACCTGCCAGGGACTTAGTGACCTTGGCGACGGGCCCTGTCCCGCCCCTCGCCCCCATGCTGCTGCCCTTCCAACAGGCCGCGACCTTCGACGACTCGGAATCCCGCAGAGTCCCAAAGCCAGGGCGGGTCCCGCCGGGCGCCCGGGATCCTCTCCAAGGAGCCGCTTTGGGATCCGCGGTGCCCGACGCGGGGCGGCGTGGCCGGCTCGGGCCGAAAGGGGCCGTCGCACACGGTCTCGTCGGGTCCCGGCGTCCGCGGGCGACGCGAGGGTCGGGGCCCAGGTCGCGGAGGCCGCGCCGCCGCCCGACGTCACTTCCGACCGGAGCCAAGATGGCGGCGGCGCGGCCGCGGGCGCCGGGGCGGGCGGAGAGGCGGCGGCGGCGGCTGTCGGCGCGCTGAGGCGCGGGCGCGGCGGGCGCTGGTAAGTGGCGGCGGGGCGGGCGGCTTCCAGGCCGGCGGCGGGACGCGGCGGCCCCGGGGCCGAGGCTGCGGGTGGCCGGACGCGCCCCCTCCGACGTCCCGGCCGGCGGAAGCCCGGGAGCGAGGCGCGGACCGCGGGGGTCGCCAGCCCTGCGGGTGGGGGGCGTCGCCAGGGGCCTCCCTAGGGGCCTGGGGACCCCCGCGGCGGCGAAGTTTGGGGCTCGCTTTGTCGCGGGGCAGCGCGCACGGCTGCGGGGCCGCCGGGGGCCGCACGTGGGCTGCGCGGCCGTCCGGATCGTCCCGGCGCCGCGCTCGGCTCTTTTGTGTTCCCGCCCGGCGTGGCGGGCGCTTCCGCGTCCCGAGGGTGTTTCATGCGTTGCGTCTTTTGTGTTTCCTAAATAGTTTGTGTGTAGTCCAAAATCTGGAAACCTGGAAATCGCCTCCCTAGGTGTTCCTGTGGATCCCCTCGTGTGTGCGTGTGTGTGTGTGTGTGTGTGTGTGTGTGTGTAAGAGAGAGGCAGACAGACAGACTGACAGACATATGTATACGATTAATTTTGCTGCCAAAGCTATCCGTGAACCTCTTTGCCATGGTGGCAAGTAGGACATGAAGTCAACCTCACAGGTCAGTGTTCTTGCCCAGACCTCCTTGATTCCTCGCGATCCACGCCCACACCACCGACCCGCGGGCTGGCCACCCTGGGTCAGTCTGTGGTCGGTTGGAACAATCCTCCAATTAACCGGGAAGCCCCATTTCCCATAATTACGCAGCTGGAATTCTCCTTCTCACCCGCCCCCTGAGAAATGGGATTCCCGTCGCCCCTCACTTTGCATTGACTGTCCTGTGGAGGTTCTGGGTGTACAGTGTTTGAGCCTCGGACCGCCTTTTGCTGAATCCCGGTCACTTGTCCTTAGGGACCTTTGATCAAACACTGAAATGAGTGGCCCTAGAACATCATTTTCCCCCATGCGTGGCTAAAATTTATCTTGAAGTTTTTGTTTACTCCACGTTTATTGTTAAAGCCACGGCAATGTCCAACCACAAACGGAATATTTCAGTGATTGATGACACAGACCTCATTCCCATTTGATCAGGTGTGTCCATGTATACATTAAAAAATGTGGATCCCTGCTTTTTCACATGATAGGAAATGTGTGTATAAACATTAAGGAAGAGGACCTGGGAGACATAACCCTTTACATTTTTCTTTATTTTTTGAGTAGAGTTCTGTGTTTTAAGATGGTATACAGCTGCCCTTCCATTCTGGAGTCCTTCTTACAGACACTTTACTTGGCTAAATGCTTTTCCATGTGGAATCTGTTTAGCCTTGAGAAGACCTTTAAAGATCATCCTGTTAAACTCTTTCATTTTAAGCCATGGAAATGGAGATGGAAATTCCTAGTTTACATTTGCTGTTATTCCAGGGCTCTTTTTACCCAACACATCTTTTTAGTTTGATTTAAATAAGTTGACGTATCTAAAGTACTTAGACAGTTCTGACCAGATAATGATAATGCTCAATGCGTGTTTGCTTTTGTGGATTCTTTTTGTTATTGAAAAGTTGGTGCATCCATTCAGATTTATTTTTTCTTGTTTTGTACACACTGCCTGAAATGATAGGGTGTAAATTTGTAATAATGTATTTGTTTTGTTAGTATAAAACATAACAAAATATTCTCACTGTAGAACAATTGGAAGATAGAGACAAGCAGAGTAGAAATTTGCCATAACGTTCCTCTTGTTTTGATAACCATGGTTAACATTTTGGCAAATCTCTGTCTTTCTTGGTGTGTATGTGTGCATTTCTTTACTCATATTTATTTACTTATAGAAGTTTTTGGCTTCTGTATATTTATATTTTATGCAGGATTCATACCATATTTTGTATGTTGATTGTAATCTCTTTTCCTTAAAGATATTATGAGCATGTATTCTTGCCATTATTTGTTTCTTCAATATAGTGTTTCTCTAATATGTGATGGGCCATAATTTATCAGTCAATTTCACATTGACCTGTAAGGTTTCTAAAGCCTGCGATTTTCTTTTCATTAAGATTTGGCAGTTTTTTTCCTATTAAATTTTAAAGTTCTGTAATCTTGTAAGACATATGAAAAATGCAAATTCTGCTTTTTAGCCACTAAATATGCTTTTTTCTTTCAGATACAGTTTGAAGAAGTAACAGTTTCACCTCCTTGCCTTGTCTTCTCAGTGGGATTTTTGTGCAGTTTTATATATATGTGTGTGTCTGTATATATATGCACATATCTTCTTTTGATGACTATTTTATATTAGATGTTTATTTATTCATAGGGCTCTTTCTTTAAGCTGCTGATCTTTTCAAATTCTGGATCTGATTTAGAAGCCTTTTAGGTCTTGTTAAGTCATAGAGTTTCCAGCATGGAAAGCACGTTAGGCTATTCACTCTTTTCATGTCTTCTGACTAGCTTTTCATGTTATTTTTAATGTACATGCAGGGAAGGTAAACAAAATAAAATCAAAAACCAAAACTGTAGGGTTGCACTAGATAATTCCGTAGTAGGGAGTGAAAGAGGAGTAGGTGTACATTGAGAGGGGAGCTTGTCAAACTCACATTGCAAGAGGCCACTACAGGGAGTTTATTCCTGCCAATCATGGTGCCTCTGCTGGTAGTGTGATTGGTGCTTGGTGATTGGTGTGCCACTCATCAAGATTCACCCCTTCCAGTGTTTTACTAGAAGCCCAGGGTCCTGTTCTGGCTCTCTCCTTTTGAAGTT
>VMDO01030507.1:0-21217 GCA_007922755.1 Pedetes capensis | reverse complement strand
TGGGTAAAAAAACCCAATCATAAACAGAAATAAGAAAATACTGTAAGACGAAATGAAAATACATGTCAAAAACTTATAGATACCTGCTATTGCAAATAATACATAGTTCCTCAAAAAATTAAAGAGAATCACTATACCATCTACCTATTCTACTCCTGGGCATATTTGAAAACATAATTCAGGGACAAATGTTTATACGATAACATTCAGACTAGCATTATTCACAACAACCACAAGTGGAAGCAATCCTAATGTCTATTGACAGACACATGGATAAGCAAAATGTGTATACATACAATAACATATTTTTCAGCTTTATATAAAGAAAAGGAATTCTGACATATACTACAGATGAATGAACCTTAAAGACACTATGCTAAAAGAATTAAGCTGTCAGACAAAGACAAATACTCAGTTTACCTGTAGAAGGTAATTAGTGCAATTAAATTAATACAAAGAAATGCCAGGGTTGAGGGTGGAGAGAATGGAGTTATTGTTTAACAAGTAGATTTTCATTTTTCAAAGTTTTTTTTAAAGACTCTGGTTGAGCATAGTGGCTATACCTACATCACAGAATTTCAAAGGCTTGAGACAGGAGGATCCTGTGTTCCCAGCCAGCCTGAACTACATAGTGAGAACCCTGTCTCAAAACAAAGGAAAAAAAATCTGAAGACAGATGGATGGGGCTGTTGGTTGCACAGTAATATGAATGAACTATATAATAAAAATGGTTAAAATGGTGAGTGGTACGTAACCAAACATATAGCTGACAAAGTCACAATGACTACTGAATTCAAAGAAAAGTACGTGTGCACACTATCAAGAATGAACTCCCACATGAAAATACGCTGTTTTCTTTTTCTTGGTGAGAAAAGTATTAAAATTGATAAGCTTACCGCCAATGTTTCTCAACTCGTCGACTAAGGGCAATTTTTTCTCCTACTTCTGTACACACTGGATTAGTGAGAACTATTTTACCCAAATCAGCCTTGACTGCACTAACTCTGCCTCCTGTAGACAGGGATCCTATGTTCACCATGAGCACTTCATTCTTGGATAGCTTTTGTACCTAGAGAAATAAGAAAAAATAAACACTTCAATGTCGAAAATGCTTTGCAAAAAAACTGGAAATTTTCCATACACTGCTAGAAATTAGCTTATTAATGAAAAATTTATGAAGGAAAAAATTAAAATCCTGGACAAATTTCATTACATCAGGATTTGAACTATATAAATTGCAATAGTATCAAAAATGCTACACAGCATTTAATAAATTTACAAAAGATCCCCCTCTAAAATAAGCTAATAAGTATAATATTAACCAAGAATTACTTAAAACTTTGAAGAGGGTAAACTGGAAAAAGGTGTTACAAATTTTTCTGAAAGGGTTACAGGATAATGACTAAGTACGTTTTGTTGTTGTTAGGAGCCACTGAGTGGGGTCAGACTCACAATGGCTCTATGTACCAAACAACAAAACCCTATCTGACACTATGACATGCCCAGCATCATGTCAGTGCTTCTCTACTATTCATGGGGTTTTACATGACTGTTTTGGGAGTAGGCTACCAGATCTTTCCCCCAAGTAGGTTCTAGAAGTCTAATAATTCTGTTCAGGTAACCTAAAGTACTTATTTCTAACACTTTAAAATTTGCCAACACCTCTTCTGGCTTTATTCTTATACCTTCATTTACACTGACAACCAAATACTCAAGTTCAGATCAACATTTTTAGAGGCTTCATGTTCATTAAAAGTAGACAAGAGCTAGGGATATAACTCAGTGGTACACCAAGTGCCTATCAAATGTGACTCCCTGGGATCCATCCTTAGCAGCAGTAGCAGCAACAGGTAAGAAAATATGTGGCAAAAAGAAGTCTTTTTTAAAAGAATGGAGAAAAAATTAAAAATGTAAGTTTTACATATACAACTCATATTCATTAACAATTTACTTTCTTGTTGCTTTTTCATAGCCCTAAATTTTTTTTCCCCCTGGCACTACGGGTTGGACCCAGGGCCTTGCGCTTGCATGCTCTGCGAGTGCTGGACCATTGAGTTACACCCTCAGCCCATTTTTTTACTTTTTGAGACAGGGTCTCACTAAATTATGCAGAGTGCCTCTGGTCTCAAACTTGCGATCCTCCTGCCTCTGCCTCCCAAGCTGCTGGGATTACAGGCATGTGCCACCACACCCAGCAGCCCTAAATTTTTTTTTTAATATGAAAAGGACTTTATGACCATGTTGTTGTTGGGTACCAACTCTCAGCAACCCTAGCGACAACAGATGAAATGGTATTGTGAGTACTTCTCTGCTATTCATCGGGTTTTCAATGACTGTTTTTTGGGAATGGGTTCTCCCATTATGACCATAGAAATACAAAATTTTTACTAGTGTAACAGGAAAAATTAATTCATCCTGTGGTTGCTGGGTGCTGTCGAGTTGGGGTCAAACTCAAAGCAACCCTCCACACAATAAGTGAAACACTATAGTCATTGCTTCTCTGCTATTCATAGGATTTTCAATGGCAGATTGATTTTTTGAGAGTGGGTTGCTGTGTCCTTCTCTCAAATTCATCCTAAGGTTATATAAATGACAGAAAGGTAAAATGTGCATCACTGAGTCAACTATTAGTAAGGCTAAAAACCAAAACCAAACAACAGAATACCCTGGAAAATGAAATTTGATAGGAATAATGAGCTAAAAATGAAACTTACTTTGTGCTATTATTTAAAAAGCACAGGCTGGAAATGGTGATACATACCTGCATTCTCAGCACTGAGGCGGCTATGGAAGAAGAATTATGAGTTCAAGGTCAGCTACAGAGCAAGACCTTGTCTCAAACAAAACAAAACAAAACAACACAAAACCCCTATTGGTAGGACTGGGGATGTAGCTCTATACTACAATGCTGGACTACCATTACTGAGCCCCAGCACCACAAAACAAAATACAAACAGAAACAAAAAATGTTGAGTGTTTAAAAGTAAATTCTGACTTCTGGTCTTTTCTGATTTCTCAGGCTTATAATATCTTGGAAATGTTTTAATCAAAACGTACATAATTCACATCATTCTTTTATCTTACTTGATTTTATTTATTTATTTAGTACTTGGGAGTTGAACTGAGGGCCTCAACATTTTTTGCCAATGACAAACCACTAGGCTGCATCCCCAGCCAATTTTTTATTGCTTAATTTGGAGACAGTATCTCACTAAATTACACAGGCTGATTCTCCCTGAATTTACAATCTTCCTGCCTCAGCCTCCTCTGTTCCTGGGAATAGATGTACCACCACAGCCAGCTCACCTCGTTCTTTAAGTTGCATGTTTCTAATTTCAGTTTTAAAAGCAACAAGAAAACAAAACATAATACAACTCTGCAATAAAACTGCTAGGACAATATTTGTATATTTGAAAAATTCTGGTACCTGTCATCACAGTGATCTACAAAAACATTACAAATTTATACTTTATCCAAAAGTTGACTCTTAAATTTGTACCAAAATTTTCCACCTTTTCCAAATAAGTCTTAGGAAAAGCATGCAAATGGCATAAGTACTTTTTCTGTTTTTAAAATACTTTAACTTGATTTATGGTTAACTGCCTTAATGAAAATTTCAATACACTGTTTTTAATAATTCCATTTTAACTGTAAGAATGAAACACAAAACTGGTGCACTACACTTTCTCTTTGTTTTTGAAATAAGAATAATAAAAAGTATTTACCTTTGCTGCTTTTTTGTCTCCTTCTATACGTACACCTAGGAGCCGTCTAAGTAGAAAGTAGGAAATTTCCAATTCTGTGAGTATCTCAGGCAATGCGCCAACAGCACCAAGTACTTGCCCCACCATTCTGTCAGCTCGGCACAATGTTGGGTCAATTTTTGTCCCAACACCTAATATAAAATATTAAAATGTGCATATTCCTACATTTTATTTCTTAAATGCCCAAACATAAAGTTTTAGTTAAACCAAGATAGTATATACTGCACATATTAACAGCTAGAAAAATTTTGTTTAGATCAGACAACAGCTATATAACCAAATCTACAAAAAACAGAAAAATAAAAAGAACTAGAAAATTGGAAAATGAGCTAAAAATTTAAGAAGTTCCTCTTAAATAAAAGGCAAATGATGACTGCCTAATCAAGATGAATTTTACTTAATAAAAGATATTCAGTCATTATTAAAGACTAAAAATATTTAAAAGGCCATGATTAATTTTCAGTTTTAATATTGATTTTTTCCCTTCCCCCCACTCTCTTTTTTATGAGACAGTCTCATAAGGCAGCCCAGGCTGGCCTAGAATTGTGAAAGCCCCCAGCCACCCTCAAATACAAAATCATCCTGAGTCCTAGAACTACATGCATGTGCCAATACCTTCAGCTAATATTGATAATTTCTAACATCCGCTGCTGAACACACAACGGTGGTTATTACACTATTTTACCTGTATGTGTATTATACATTCTAGTAACAGAAAGCTAGATTTAAAAATTCTCAGAACATGTTGTTGTTAGGTGCTATTGAATCGGTACTGACTCATAGCAACCCTACGTGCACCAGGCGAAATAGTATTGTCAGTGCTTCTCTGCTATTCATAGGGTTTTCAATGGCTGATTTTTTCAGGAGAGTGGGTTGCCAGGTCCTTTTCCCAAGCCTACAGTACCTGGTGTTCCCAGGCAGTCTCCTATTCAAATACTAACCAGTCCCAACCCTGCTTAGCTTCCAAGATCTGATGGGATCAGACGCCACAGTCGTATAGCTGCAGGCTCCCAGAACTTATTTGTTTACAAAATAAAAAATAAGATAATTTAACAAACATATAGAGTAACCTCTAATTATTAGAATATAATGAAGAAATCAAACATAAACCAAGGAGAGAATTTCAGAAAAATGGGAGAATAAACACCCAGAAGTTGTCTTCTCCATAAAAGGCAATGGGAAAACTGATAGAAATGTCACTTCAACATTTTCAAAGTTCTGGAAAATAACTAATGGCATAAGGGAATATAAGAGGTGTTCATTCAAGAAAAATGTCTTAATCTCAGTAAAAACAGAATAAACATTTTAACTTGACCCAATCCTACCTCTGTTCACTCTTTCTTTGGTAGCATGGAAAACTTGTTGTTGTTAGGTGCCATCGAGTCGAGTCCAACTCATAGCCACCCTACGTACAGCAGATCAAAACACTCCTTGATTCTGTGCCAGGCACACGATCTTATTTATGTTTTAGCCCATTGTACCAGACACTGTGATAATCTGAATTTCTAGCGAAAACCAGCAAGTACAGCAGCCCCTAGGGGAACCAAAAGGCACTACAGCTCCATTAAAGCTGGATCTCCAGTGTTTCTCTGGAAGTCCCACTTTCAAACCTGCTTGTATGACTTTCAAGGCTGTCTGCAAAGCCTTTTCCCAGGGAAAATTTACTGAAATAACTAGAGGCAACTGTTTAACACTAGAGGATGACAGCTGGGACAAACAATGCATTAACCAAAAGGCTTAGAAGGAATAATTTTGGTGTTAAGATGTCTACGTAGGCTTTCAAAAATCTGGCATTTCCCCGCAAATCTAGAAGATCTCCCACATGTGTAGAGTTGTCACCTGCTTAGAAAACACATGAATAGACCTGATGCCCTCATCACCAACAAATGCACAGCCTGTGGCAAAGTGGAAATAAAGGCTAAGGCAGATGAACTAGCAAAGTGTTGAAAGCATGGTCCAATGTTTAAAAAGTTTGAGATACCCATTAGTTTCTAGATTTTAAAGAAGTAACTCTTTAAACAATAGCTGACTACTAAACTAATCAAACATATACATTGACCACACATGAAAAAAAAGTACAGATACCAGTCGAGAAAAGTCACTAAACAAGACAAGACAATAGTAACAACAAACCCTCAGGAAGGAAGAAAGCTTACTTTTCAGAGTTACTATACTACATCATTTAAAGTGTTTTCGATAGAAAATTATGAGACTTGCAAAGCAGGAAATATAGTCCATATTGTAGAAGTAAAGAAAATTTTTAAATCAATGTCCATGAAAAACTAGAGATGTTAGCATCTTCAAAGACTTTAAGTCAACATATTTTACATGAGTCCAAAGGACTTTTAAAAAAAATACATAACTAACAACACCCCAAGTACGAGGATGATGTCTCACCAAACAGAATACTAAGAAACAGGAAGTATAAACACCAAATAGGCATTCTGGAGTTGGAGAGTAATAAAAATTAAAATTGAAGAGAAAGGTGCACCTGACTCATTCCATCATATTTTGAGCCAAATATCATACGATTGTGAAAGCTGGACACTGAATAAGAGAGGTAAGAGAATTGATGTTTTTGAATTACAGTGTTGGAGATAAATACTGAATATAGCAGGGACCATCCCAAGAACCAACAGATCTGTCCTAGAAGTGCAACCAGAGTGCTCCTTGGAAGCAAGGACTGTGTCTTATGTATTTTGGACATGTAGTCAGCAGGGACCAATCCCTAGAGAAGGACACCTTGTTTGGGAGAGTGGCAGCTCAATGAAAATAGGTAGACATTCAACTAGACTGACACAGTGGGTGCAACATGGACTTAAACAACAACAAAAAATCATGTCCCTGGCCTTAAACATAAAAAAAATCATGTAGCCAGGCACAGTGGCACACCTGTAATACTAGCAACTCTGGAGATAGAGGCAGGAGGATCTCAAGTTGGAGACCAGAGGCAGTCCGTGTAATTTAGTGAAACTCTATCTCAAAAAGTAAAAAAAATGGGCTGGGGGTGCAGCTCAGTGGTCCAGTACTTGCTATGCATGGAAATGTGAGGCCCTGGGTTTTTATTACAAAAAAAAAAAGCGTGCCTGCCACAGAATTTGCGGACTGTTATACATTGGGTCACCATGAATCAGACCCAACTCAACAGCACCTAACAAGAACTGGGACAAAATTTTGCCAGCAGAAAGCAGAAGGAAAAGCAAGCAGCAAGCTTAGACATAATGGGATTATCAAGTCTGAATAACTAGAAAGGAAAATAAAAATTATCACAGCCTCACAGCCTAAGGAATACCACCAAAAAATCCAACGTAAGTAGAATGAGTCCCAGAGGGAAACAATGGTAGCAAAAAGAGTATTTTGGAAAAATAATGCATTAAAATTTCCCACATTGAACTTTTTAAAAAAGTGGATGGGGGAGTGGGAGGAAGAGAGAACACTCATATCCAAAAGACTCAGTAAACTCTGAGCAGGAGCTCTACAATAAGCTCCATTATAAATGAATTATTAAAAGCAGGAAAGATGGATCATTATGTACTAGGGGTTAATACAAGGTTAATAGCGAATTTCTCATGAGATAATATTTTGAAGATGGTCAAGGAAATATGTAACTAAGCACACAGAACAACATCAAAGTTCTTTCTCAAACATTGTCTTCTTTAGCCTAAAGTTAACAGACAATAAAAACTCTTTTACAAAATTTTCTCTCTCCTGGATAATGCTAATGCACTAAACAGTAAAAAACTAAAAAATCAAGTTACTTCAACACACCTGAAAAAGGAGGTTATCTACACTGTCTGATTTCATCCAATACAGGTATTTCTGTGTGGCTGTTTGCAAAGAATGCATACAATAAGCAACTAAAAGCTATGTAGATAAGAGTGATACATTTTAAATGCTAAGTCTTTTAACCTGTTAATACTGAAAAGTACACAAAACCAAAGTGTAATCTTACAACAAATATATTTTTACAAACATATACCATCACATAATCTAAAATTAACCATATAACCACATGTATATCTGCCCTTCCTCTTTTTTTTTTTTTTTGCAGTACTGCGTGTAGAGTCCAGAGCCTCGCGCATGCATGCTTTGCAAGTGCTGTACTACTGAGCTGTAGCCCCAGCCCAGTTCTTTACTTTTTGAGAAAGGGTCTCACTAAATTACACAGACTGCCTCTGGTCTCAAACATGTGATCCTCCTGCCTCCACCTTCCTAGCCACTGGGATTACAGGTGTGTACCACCACACCTGGCCTGCCCTTCCTATATTTTCCAGAGTTAAATAACCAATTATAGACATGAGATAGCCAAAAATAAATGACAGAGCCAAGAATAAATGTTTGTAAGAATAAAATCCATACCAATAAGACCCCCTGGAGCAGCATACTGAAGATCATTGTGTTCTGCAAAAAGTGATACAATTTTGGAAAAGATTGGTTTACACATGAGTTTTCCTTCACTATCTTTGGAAACAATACCAGGTCTGACTTCTATCTCCTGGCCGACCTGAAACATACAAATAAGTAACTGACATATTTGGGATACACATTAACTTAATAAATAATCATAACAGGTAGAATACTAATTTTAAAAAAGCATTAATTATATTTGCCAGAATAATTTCAAACATTATAATAAAGATAAAAATTAAAACATTTTTAAACTATTATCACTTAAGTAGTTATCTACAAGAAAACTGCCTGCAGCCATAGCCCTGTGGCATCTGATCCCGTCAGATCTCGGAAGCTAAGCAGGGTCGGGCCTGGTAAGTACCTGGATGGGAGACCGCCGGGAACACCAGAAGCTGTAGGCTTGGGAGAACTCGGACCTGGCAACCCCCTCCCAAAAATCAATCATCCATTGAAAACCCTATGAACAGCAAAGAAGCACTGACAATAGTGTTTCCCCTGTTGTACAGAGGGTCACTATGAGTCGGATACCGACTCGATGGCACCTAACAACAACTAACCTAACACAAGAAAACTATCAAATATAAGACATATTGCACTTTGAAAAAAGTAACACATTTTTCTTAAAAAAAACTAAATTTTTTACATTTTATTCTATTGAAGAAAACAAAACTTCATATGTTTACCTTTAATACTCCTTTTAAAATACTACCACCAGCTACACCCCCTTTAAGGTCATCAACCTCACAGCCAGGTTTGTTAACATCAAAAGACCTAATAACTGGGGAAAAGAGAGGAGAAAGAAGTTAATTCCCTGTACAAAGAATAAAAAATAAATACCTTTAAATAAAAACCAACAATGTAGAAACCTCAAGCCAACAATTAAGGGCCAATAGGTAATGTCCTTACCAATAAGTCGGGGCTCTGAGATAAAGTCTCTTGGGGGTACTGGAATTTTCTTTACTATATACTCACAAACAACTTCAATATTATATTTCAGCTGAGCAGAAATTGGAATAATAGGTGCTCCTTCAGCTACTGTACCTAATTGACAAAATTTAGAAAGATGAAAATATGTCAGTTTAATAGAAACTGTTCTGTATATCTGACATAAAACAGCTATTAAGCTTACTAAAATAGCTATCTAAATATCGCTCAATATATGTCATCAATAAGTAGAAATTATCATTCTATTTAGAAAATTCATAATATTATGTTTTCCACCTGAAAGTATATACTATTTCCTTTAAGAAAAAAATTAAGTTAGATTAGTATAAATAATTGATAAAAAATTAAATGAATGAATATAGCTACTCCCAACAAAGAAATTTTGCTAACTGAAAAAAATTTCCAAATCATGTAGCTTATCCCCCAGGAAATCTCAAGATAATACTACAAACTTTTTGCTTATCAAAGACTGCTAACACTGAAAAACTTCTTTCTTACTCACTGTCAAACTGGTTGGTGAGTGGGATAGACCATACACAATGAGATTTTAGAAATATAACTTATTCTTTTACTTACCTTTTAACTGGGTCCATGGGCCAAGATTTAGTTCAGTTGTCAGAGTATGTTGCCCTACACTATTTGAGGCCCTAGGTTTGATGCTCAGCACCACAAAAATTGAAGAAGGACCAAAAATTGAAGAAGGAAGGCAGGCCACTCCCGAAGCAATCCCGAAAAAAACATTCAGGCATTAAAAGCCCTATAAATAGCAAGGAAGCACTGTGCTGGGCATGGCACAGTGTCAGAGAGTGTTTCCTTCTGTTGCACCTAGGGTCACTATGAATTGGACACTACTCAACAGCACAGGGTCCACAGCCAATTTTCTAACAAGTAACAAGAACAAGAAATCAGAGGATGGAAGTCATGGTACATGCCTGTGATCCCAGTATTTGGAAGGGTAAGGCAGGATTGCAAATTTGAGGCTAACCTATACTAAATTATGAGTTTGAGGCAAGCCTTTTGCACATAGGCAGCCCTATCTCAAAAAAATCAAATATCAAAAATAAAACGCATCACATCTTCTTCCAAATGAAATCAGTGTGGTTAAATGGACATTATAAAGATTGAAGAAATCATTGTGGGTTCCAGTTCTGGAAGTATTCAGTAAAAAGAAAATAATGTCAGAATCAGCAGAAAGCGAAACAACCAGAAAGGGGCTTTTTAATCACCATTCTATCAGTGGCAAAGATTTTTTTTAAAATCAACCATTGAAAACTATGAATAGCTGAAAGGCACTGACAGTGTATCATCTGTGTATGTAGGGCTGCTAGAGTTAGACACTCAACAACAACGTTTCAGAACATAAGTTCATTTCTCAATAAAATGTACCTTCAGTATAACAAATACAGAAACATTTCATATCAGGTTGCTACAAGAACACAGGTAGCAAGTAGTATGCACAGAAATAAAATTTATAACCATAAATACAGTTGAATAATCTATTTCAATAAAATACATGGATTAAATGTCTTTCAAAGTAATTCAAAAATTTCTTACATATTATGGCTTCTTACCTTGTACAAATGCAAGGATCTGTTCATACTGTTCTTTAGCCTGACTTTCTTTTACTAAATCAATTTTATTTTGCAGAATCAAAATATGTTTTAGCTTCATAATTTCTATGGCAGCCAGGTGTTCTGAAGTTTGAGGTTGAGGACAAGATTCATTACCAGCTAAATTGATGATTTAAAAAAATTAAATAACAAACAAGATGAGTAATAAGAATTATCTGGCATGATGTCCGACTCAAGGCTAATTCTTAGATACCAATGACATGTGCCTTATATGCTCCTGTTCAAACTCATTGCCTTAACAGGACAGGGAAGTGCCCAACTGTAATCCCAATGTCTTAGAAGGCAAAAGCAGGAGAATTGCAAGTCACAGGCCACAGGCAGCCTGAGTAACTTATCAAGATCCTATCTCTAGATTAAAAGTTATGAAAGGTATCAAGGGCATGACTCACAGGTAGAGTGCCTGCGAAGGACCTAGGTTCAGCACCACAGAAACTGACAAAAAAAAAAAAAGCAAAAAATGGGCTGAGGAGGGGCCTTAGAGGTAGAATGCTTACAAAAGCATTCATGAAGCCCTGTGTTCAAAATCCCAGTACTAAAAAAACAAAAACACAAAATAAAACAAACAAAAAACATATAATCATTGCCTCATTTCTTAGATTTTTGTCACCCCTATCTACTACATACTACATTCTAAGTTACTGTATTACACCACAAGAGAGAACAATATATTCATTAACAAAATGGAAAAACACTATCTTCAAATTTCACATTGTATTGTAAAGAAATTTATTTTTGTTTTCTGGCCAAACATCTCTTCCGCTAGGTGGTCGTATTCATTTGCCCAGTAATATGTACCCATGTAATTACAAATTACATGTCAAAAAAGACTGTGAAACTTGTCCTTGAACAATGAGTGTTGTTAGGTGCTGTCAAGTCGTGGAGCTAAAGTAAAAGGGAGATATGAAAAAGTTAAAGAACTAAAAAAAGAGTTCAAAGGGCAGCTCCATTAGACAAATCAAAATGTCAGGTGCAAAGAGCTGGACACAGAAAATTGAAAGGGAGAAACACACTGTGTTTTTGTCAAGCTTAAATGATTGAAGAAAATTCAAACCTCAAGTGGCAATATTGAAGGATTCTACAACAAAAATATTAAACGATACAAGAAACCTCAAAAGATGGAATAAATACACAAAGTCATTATATCAAAAAGAACTGGTAGATAATTAACCACTTCAAGAGACTGCATATAGTCAGGAACCAATGGTACTAAAGAAGTGAAAGCTGCCTTGAGGCACTGGTGAAACACAGCCTCCAGGAACTGATGGAATATTGAGATCTTTCAACAAATAGATGCAGCACTGGAGGTGCTCACTTGCTATGCCAAGAGATTTGGAAAATAGCTATGTGGCCAACTGAATGGAAGAAATCCATATTTTTACATGTACCCAAGAAGGGGGATCCCAGGAAATGCAGAAATTATTGAACAATACCATTGATATCACATACCAGTAAAATTTTGCTACCAGTAATTCACTGTACAGCAGTATGTTGGCAGGGAAGTGCCAGAAAATCAAGCTGGATTCAGAAGAGGGCATGGAAACAGCGATATCATTACTGATGTCAGATGATTTTGGCCAAAAGCAGAGAATACCACAAAGATACCTACTGATGTTTTATTGACTATGCAGAGGCATTTGCCTGTGTGGATGACAACCAATTATGGATAACATTGAGAAGCATGGGTATACCAGAGCACTTAAATTGTACACGAGGAATCTGTACATGGATCAGGAGGTTTTTGTTCAAACAGAACAAGTAAACAGTGCTTGGTTTAGTCAGGAAAGATGACTGTCATCAAGGCTGTATCCTTTCACCATACCTTTTCAATCTCTATATGAAGCAAATAATTTGAGAAACTGGACTTTATGAAGAACATGGCATCAGGATTGGAGGAAGACTCATTAATAACCTAGGAAATGCAGATGACACAACTTTGCTGAAAGTGAAGAGGATTTGAAACACTGGTGAAAATCCAAGAACACAGCCTTCAATATGGACTGTGACTCAACACTAAGAAAACCAAAGTCCTTGCAACTGGGTCAAGTAAGCAACTTCATGATAAATGAAAAGACTGAAGCTGTTCAAGATTTTGTTTTACTTGGTTCTACAATCAACACCCATAGAAGCTGCAGTCAAAAAATCAAAAGAAGCATTGCATTGGGAAAAGCTTTTGCAAAAGACCCCTTTAACGTGCTGAAAAGTAACGATGTCACATTGAAGATAAAGGTACACCTGATTCACACCAGGGTATTTTCAGTCTCATCATACACTTGTGAAAGCTATTGATGCTTTTGAATTATGATGTTACAGAAGAATACTGAATATAACATGGACTGCTAAAAGAACCAACAGACTTATCCTAGAAGAAGTGCAACCACAGTGCTCCCTGGAAGCAAGGATGGCTAGAATTGAGTCTTATATATTTTGGACATGTCCGAAAGGACCAATACCTGGAGAAGAACACCATGACTGAAAGACTGGCAGGTGAACAAAAGAAAAAAAAAAAAAGGAAGACCCTCCCCTAAATGAACTGACACAGGGTCTACAACAATGGGCTTCAATATAAAAAAGATCACATACATGTCAGTATTTCTACCTGTGTACAGTGTCAGGTAGTATTTCACTGTGTTGTACACAGGGTCACTATGAATCAGACCTGACTTGATGGCACCTAACAATTATGTTTACGTATATATCACTATTCTGGATAAGTATATTCAACTATTTAAATTGAGTGTCTGGATTTCACCTTGTGTTTCTTCAAAGTAACCTATGTCATCGTAATGGACCAACCCTTCTTTAGACATGGAGATAAACATACCACACTAAAGGATGGAGCTGCTTCACCATGTGGAGGCTGGCCAAGCTAGAAAATCCAACCATGTCATTTACTTTGAAAGCTTGAGATTGTGAGATTATTAATCACAAGGGCAATGAACCATCCCTGTCTAATTGGAACTCCACTAAAAACTATTCAGATTAGTTCTACTGGTTGGCAATATTTTCTTGTGTACTGTCACACACTGATGCTGGGAGAGTAATATCTGCCTCAACAAAGAGAGACAACTAAGTAAGCCTTATGTCTAGAGAGCCCTCTTAGATTCTGCCTCCAGTATCTACTTCCTTAGCTTCTGATTTTAATTGAATCCTTTCCCAGTCCTAACCAACAGCTGTATTTCTTTTATAGTGAGTTCTCTTCTAACATATTACCAAGTTTAAGTGTAGTTTTGAGTACTCCCTGAATCGACAGTTGATATCAGAAGAGAGAGTGATCTGTGAGGAGCACTGCCATGTGGCCTAACTTAGGTCTGGCTGAACATGTCTTCAACACATTGTCTCCTGATAGCTCACACAGGCAAGAAAGCATACTTCTAGGCTTGGAAACCTTCAAAGTTGGACTTGACTTTAACTTCATATGATTGACACTGTTATCTCAAGCCATTATGTCAACATTGCAGTAGACAACATAAAGACAAGAAAGCAAAGAAATACATAATTTTTTTACAAAAATTCTAAAGAAAATAGATAACGTCATACACTTGTAGAGGAAGAAAAATATACCATGAACTTAATCTTATTTTTTGCATACTAACATAAAATTCTCCTAAGATACCAGCACAGGCCTGTAGCCATAGCCCTGTGGCATCCGATCCCGTCAGATCTCAGAAGCTAAGCAGGATCGGGCCTGGTTAGTAGTTGGATGGGAGACCACCTGGGAACACCAGGTGTTGTAGGCTTTGGAGAAGGACCCGGCAACCTACTTCCAAAGATCAGTCTGCCATTGAAAACCCTATGAATAGCACAGAAGCACTGACAATAGTGTTTCGCCTATTGTATGCAGGGTTGCTATGAGTCAGATACCGACTCGACGGCACCTAACAACAACAAGATACCAGCACAAGTTCATCGTGCTTAGTACTTTGTGATTACTGATGACTATGAAGATTAATTTTTGGGCTAGGGTTTAGCTCAGTTAATGGTGTGCTACTCTGTGCTCTCAGAGACTCTGGTTTTGACCCCCAGCACCACAACAATGGGAGAAAGACATGGCAATCTACACCCTAAGCAATCCCACAACAATTAGCCATTGAAAAGCCTGTGAAGGTCACTAGAGTAGGACCCAACTTGACAGCAAATCACAACAATGAAGATTATTTTGGATACTTTGTCCATCAATGTTATTTTAAGATCCTTAATGGCCCTAAGTTCCCCTTTAAAAATTCTATCTCAGACAGACTGGACTGTATTTTGATTTGATGAAAACAATCATAATGTATTTACCTATTAAGAGAAGAGCTGCATCCATCACTGCTGCACCATTCAGCATGGTAGCCATCAAAATATCATGGCCAGGACAATCAACGAAGGAAACATGTCTAACAATGAAGAAATAACAACTAGTCTTAATTAAGATCAATCAAAACTTATATACACAAGTCAGAGATATTTTAAAGTTAGATTATTTTGAAAGTAACTGATTTTTCTGCATAGTACTAAAAATCTTGATTTCAGAATTTCAGCATGAGACTATCAGTAGAAATTAAAGTGAAAATCATTAGAAAGCAGATAAAATTAACTACAAACAGATGTAAGTTTTTAAGAAGTAAGGTTCTACTGAACCTAGGAAAACTAATAAATCCAATCACCCTGAAGAAAATAATGCTTTTATAGAAAAAAATGGAAGCCCAAACCAGGAACTGTAGGAACTGTGTTTTATTTGCTATCTATCTATGCTCTTTATTTACATTACCTATTTTCCCTTTGGAGTTTTTTTCCTGGACCCTCATATATGCTGGGCAAGTACTTTACTACTGATTGAGCTACACATCAGGCCCCCCCTTTTCTAGTTTTGAGACAGGGTCTCACTATGTTGTGCAGTCTACCTTTGCTCTCTAACTCTCAATTATCCTGCCAGAGTCACTGGGATTACAAGATTTTTCCACAGTGCTCAGAAGGACTATTTCATTTTTACTGTCCAGTACTAACAACTTCAGAGGAGAAAAAGGAACTCTTTTACACTCCTGGTGAGACTGTATATTAGTTCAGCCATTATGGAAATCAATATGGAAGCACCTCAGAAAACTAAATATAGAACTACCACATAATCCAGCTATACCACTTCTAGGAATATACCCAAAGGAAAATAAATCATCATATTGTAGTTCTAGTCACAATTGCAAAAGTAGGGAATCAGCCCAGAAGTCCATCAACAGACTACTGGATTTTAAAATGTGGTATACATACACAATGGGATATTATTCAGCAGTAAAGAAAAATGAAATTATATCATTTGTGGTAAAATGGATGTAATTGGAGATCCTCATTTTAAGAAGAATAACCCAGACTCAAAAAGAGAAATACTGAGTATTTTCCCTCATGTGGGAGCTACATCTACCTTAAGGAAAAAAATTACATATATACATACAATTGTACTTGTAAGGTTGGAGAATACAAGCCGACTCAATAATGGAGGGGGAGGGGACTAGCAGGAAGGAGTGGATGATGGAGAACATGAGAGGAGGAGGAGGAGGAACAACAGACAGGAAGAGAGGGAGACAAAAAGTGCAAAATATAGGATGCAACTCTGAAAATCCAAAGAAAAAAATATGGCTACACTTCATAAACATGTACAATTATCATTACCTGTTAATCAAAAATTTTTATGTAAAATGTTTAAAGAGATGGAAATGTCAACAATCCTGATTTTGTAATTGCACATTGGGGTGCTCTTGCTGTTAATGTTGTTAGGTGCTGTGGAGTCGGTGCCCGACTCATAGCAACCCTACCTGCGACAGGTAAAACACTATTGTCAGTGCTTCTCTACTACTCATATGGTTTTTAATGGCTGATTGATTTTTTTGAGAATGGGTTGCCCGGTCCATTTCCCAAGCCTACAGTACTTGGTGTTCCCAGGTGGTCTCCCATCCAAGTACTAACCAGGCCTGCTTAACTTCTGAGATCTGACAGGATCAGATGCCACAATGGTACAGCTGCAGGCTTCATCAGTCATTAGGGAAATGCAAACTAAGAGGAGAGTGAACCCAGGGAAGAGGAAACAGAGAAAGGGCAGGAGATGGTAATATGATCAAAGTACAATATATACTGTTGTTGTTAGGTGCCATCAAGTGAGGTCTGACTCATATAGAAACCACATGTACAACAGAATGAACCACTATCCAACACTGTGAGCCGCCCATCAAGACTGTCATCGTCACAATAAAACCAGCACATTTCGTACAAGTGATGCTGTCATTAGATGCTGTTAAGTTGGTGTCTGACTCATAGCGACCCCAACTACAACAGATGAAACACTACTGTCAGTCAGTGCTTCTTTGCTGTTTATAGGGTTTTCAATGGTAGATTGATTTTTGGAAGTGGGTTTCCTGGTCCTTCTCCCAAGCCTACAGCACCTGGTGTTTCCAGGTGGTCTCCCATCCAAGTACTAAGCAGGCCCAACCCTGCTTCGCTTCCGAGATCTGACAGGATCAGATAGTCACAGTGGGACAGCTGCAAGCATACAATTAACACATTCTCATAAAAATAATACTATTTTAAAAAAGAAAAGAAGATTGAGAGCCAGGCATGGTGGTACATACCTTGTAGTTCTATCACATAGGAAGTGAGGTAGAGAGGATCATAAGGTAGAAGCCAGCCTAGGCTACATGGTAAGACTCTGTCTCAAGGGGAAAAAATGACTGTGAGATACCCCTACAACTACCAGTCAGCTAAAATAAATAACAGTTTCAATCTCAAGTCCTAGTAAGGATGAGAAACTGGATCTCTCATACATTACTGCTAAACAGGGAAAATCACACAGCCATTCTAGAATAGTTTGCCATGTTTTTAAATATACCCTAATTACATAACCCAGTAATCTCATATTTAGGTGTATGTCTCACAGGAATGCCTCTGTGAAAACCTGTACCCAATTACTGTAAGCAATTTTTTGGCTAGCCCAAAACTATGAACAAGTAAAATGATCTATAGATACATCGACAGGATGAAATTCTCTTTACTACTAAGTAATAAACTGCTGATACACAACAGCAATTAGAGTAGGTCTCACCTTTCTTGTTAGCCATACTCCCTAACCACCAGAAATGTGCAATCTAGCTGGACATTTGTTTTAAAAAATATTGTGTGTATTGTATGTATGTTATTCTGTGTGTATTGTATGACATCATACTGAATGAAAAAATAGCTCAAGATGCTAAGACAGGAGGATCCCAAGTTTGAAGCTAGAAGTAGCCTGAGCAACTTGCAATCCTAATTGCTAAGATGAAAAATAAAAAGGGTCTGGGGAGCAGCTCAGTGGTAGGAAATGTGCAAAGTAAGCACAAGTTCCTGGTTTCAACAACCCAGTACGAAAAAAAAAGGGGGGAGAGTGCAATCTCACACATGTAGAGCATTTGCCTATTATACACAACATCCCTAGCATTGAGGGTGAAAAAGCCATTTCAAAAAGTAGCATACACACAATGTCTTTTAAACAAACGTCCAGCTAGATTACACATTACTGGCTGCCAGGAAGTATGGCTAGCAAGAAAGAAGGGTTATGTGACTACAATAAAGTAGCATAAGAGATCTCTATGGGAAAAAAAAAAACACGGTGTAATAATCGTGTATCTGAAAGCAGTGAAAGTTATGGGAATACATACGGTGAAAAAATAATGGAGATGTGTTGTTGTTGTTGTTAGGTGCCGTCGAGTCGGTATCCGACTCAGCGACCCTCTGTACAACAGGGGAAACACTATTGTCAGTGCTTCTCTGCTGTTCATAGGGTTTTCAGTGGCAGATTGATTTTTGGGAGGGGGTTGCCAGGTCCTTCTCCCAAGCCTACAGCTTCTGGTGTTCCCAGGTGGTCTCCCATCCAGGTACTAACCAGGCCTGACCCTGCTTAGCTTCCGAGATCTGACGGGATTGGATGCCACAGGGCTACCGCTGCAGGCTAATGGAGATGTATATAATGTATATACATATATTGTACCAACATTTGATTCTTTGACGTTACAGCTTTATTGTAGTTACCGTAATTTAGGCAAAACATGGCAATGAGACTTTTTTTTCTTATCTTTACAACTTCCTATGTGTTTGTAATTATTTTAAAATTTTTTAAAAAAGATTCCTTGCTCTGCCCAAGCCAGTAGTCTGGTTGCTGCTGCGGGTTTGTCTCCTAGTCGTGTGTGCCCCTGTCCATGGGTCATCCAACTCCCCAGCCCCCAACCCCTGCATCACTGTGGCGGCCATGCCTGGAGGGCTCCTTCTTGGAAACCAAGCTCTAACTTTGAGGACAATACTAACACGGGCCACAGCTGTTTCAATGACTTCCAGGGAGACCCATGGGGCATTCTCTTCTCCTACCCATGACTCTCTATGCCGGTGTACACCACAGAGGTTGGCAGAACTGAGATGCTGGCACCAGAGTTTACCAAAAGGAAAGTTAAGTTGATTGCCCTTTCAATAGACAGTGTTGAGGACCATCTTGCCTGGAGCAAGGATATCAATGCTTATAATGCTTACAACCTATTGAAACGTTGTGTTTCCCATCACTGATGATAACATCTGAGACCCTGCCATCCTGTCGGGCATGATGAACCTAGCAGAAAAGAATGAAAAGTGTGTGCCTGTGACTGCTCGTGTGGTGTTCATTTTTGGCCCTGATAAGAAACTGAACCAATCTTTCCTCTACCTAGCTACCACTGGCAGAAACTTTGATGAGATTCTCAGAGTAATAATCTCTCTCCAGCTGACAGCAGAAAAAAGGGTTGCTACTCCAGTTGATTGGAAAGATAGAGCTAGTGTCATGGTCTTTTCAACCACCCCTGAGGAGGAAGCCAAAAAACTGTTCCCTTAGGGGTCTTCACCAAAGAGCTCCCTTCTGGCAAAAAATACCTCTGCTATATTCCCCAGCCTTAAGTCTCTCCAGGAAGTTGTGCCACAGTTGCTCACTCACACCATGAGCCTAAGGAGCCCAGCCGACACTCATGCTTGCCTGGAGCAGTTCCGTGGAAGTGTCCTGGTGTGATCACAGCTGAGACCTTTAGGTTGCTATCCTCCTGGCTTATTTAATGGAAATGGCACAAAAATTTTCTTGGGAACATTTACTCTGTGCCTTCACCAGCATCTGTTCCATGATACACCTTGGCACTCTGCTGGTTAGTTCTCTCTGATATATATTCTATATATGACACTCAAATCTTGTTGGATCTCTGGAGGATTTCTGATCAGTAAGATAGTATCAGTTGATGTTTGAGGAAGCTTGCATTACTCCATCACAGAACAATTATTAATGTTTGTAGCTGTCCTAATCAAATCATCTCCTTCGTTATCCATTTTACACAGCCACAGAACTTGAGGTCCAACTTCCTCTGTAAATATCTAAGTACGTAACTCAAGTAATCCATATATTCTTTATTCCTCATTGTTTTTATTACAGTTTGGTGGGAAACTTCACTTCTGTACTTTAGTAGTTAACTGAAGTGAGAAAAGCAGAGGAAGAGGCCTTTAATATTTTCCTATAACAATTTTGTGATAAATTTCTATCAAAAAAGTGAGGCTGCAGAAAAGGCTTCTTTGCCCAGCAGGAAGGTGTACCCAAAGGTACGAGCATGACAAATACTATGTGGCTTAAAATGTATTTCCATATTTCATTCTGCTTTCTCATGATGTAGGCATATGAAGGCACACGAGTAAGAATGTTTTATTATAGAACTGTTCCTGCAACGAGTTGCTATTTTCAGAACTTTGATTTTTGGGAATCAGTGAACAAAATCCTTTGTTGAAATTGTGGGAAAAAAAAATTTTTAAATATTAAGCAGAGACCCTAAAAAATATTATATGTACAAAGATTTATAACTTTAGATGTAAGATGCTTACAATAAAAAACTATTAATTGATGCATTAAAGATATATAGATTTAGAATAATTTTAGTTCAATTCTTGAAATTTATAGAAAGAGTTATTTATCAAGGTTGTTTTTCATATTCTTTCACAGGGGAAAAACTGTGAAAAGATGAAGGATATTAAATTAATTTTGAGGAAGAAAAATCACATTAACAATTTCAGAATGGAACTGTCATCCAGAAAAGAAATTGGTAAAGAGTCTCTAGCACTTTGAAAAAACTAAATGGGGTTGTCAGTAAAGAGACTTTTAAAATGGTAACAGTTCTGAATGTACAATGTATTGTTTAACAAAACCATGTTTTTAATAAAACTGCATTATGTATTCAGAGCTGTTACCATTTTAAAAGTTCATACTGTCAAAATCTAAACTTTCCTAGGTTGATATATAACAACTAATTATATCACCTGACTCTATCAGTGTATTCCAACTAAGAATTAGGACAGGCCATGCAATAACAACCCAAAAATAGATGCAAAAATAAACTAAAGCAGTAAAAAGACTTCAAGATGTGTTTGCTTTTCTTATACAGAAAAGATAGAAACAAAATTATTTACAACAAAAGA